>LPNX010744220.1:2784-24739 GCA_001517045.1 Pseudotsuga menziesii
TTCATAGCCCTCAAATCACCATTTATAAATGAATTTTCATAACAGTAGAATGTGCCTCATTTCATTCCATAACATTTATACCATGCATTTCGACATACATCAAATGTGTCATGAATGTGTCAAACTTCATTGTAAGAAGAGTTTTGCATTTCGTCTTCATGTATGGAATATGGATATTTGATGCTATAGAATTTAATGCAAATTCTCTTTTTGAATTCTCATTCATGGGATGCACCTTCTTATAACTTTGAGCCATTGGCTAGAATGGAATTTTTGCAACAAAATCTTGTGATAATTTTTGCATAGAAATCACTTTCATCAAAATTTTCTTCATATATTGTGCTCAACTTCCTTTTAAAATATGAACTCCCGATTTGGCATTTCACAAGATTGTATGGCTTTGTGGTCACAATTGTTTTACTAGCACAATTTTCTCGATCCATAGTTGGATACAACACTTGTATAGGAAAGGATTCAAATGGTTTTCAAAAATACACTAGGTTACCTTGTTTCTAATATCACATCTAAAGNATTTCTCGATCCATAGTTGGATACAACACTTGTATAGGAAAGGATTCAAATGGTTTTCAAAAATACACTAGGTTACCTTGTTTCTAATATCACATCTAAAGGAGCATCATTAGGTCAAGCATGCAATTTTCAATCCATATTAAGATAGAAGCATCTGATAAACAACATTTATGACAATGGACAAATATTTTCTAGATTAAAAATCCAAATTCCTTCCCATCGAGTGGTTCAAATTCCACCACCTCCCCTTTCAAAACATTTAAAATTATTCCCTTGGAAATATAACTTGGTTATGAAGAATAAAAATGGACTAGATTCACCTTTTCTCCCATGAACTTAATGTTGTACTTTTGCTTCATTCTTGTCTTTGAACCTTAAATTTTCTTGTATTTAAATTGACCATATTTTTCATTGGCCAAGATACAAGGATACCAAGATGTAACTCTGATAAACAAAGGTCACAAAGAAACAACACTTCCTTCAGCAACGCACCAAATGAAAAATATCCCAAAAATATCCTTCAAATGAATTGTTTTCATATACATCTATCACAATACCTATGCCAATGCAACATTAATAACCTTAATAACTTTTACAATGACACGTTCATGTTTGATGTCACTATTGTGCAATTACTTCCTAATTGGAAATGCTATACCGTCAACAACTTTTATTCCATTGAAAAAAATGCCTATGTGGTGTTCAAAACGTAACATTATTTGAGTTTAGACAATTTTGTTAATCTACATTGATAGGAATACAACAAAAATATCCATATAAATAAAATAAAATAGTTGTATAGTAATTTAAAAAAACCATAAATGTAATATATTGAAACAAATTAACATAAACCAATGTAAACCTCCAGTTTTTTGAAAATTTACAAGAAACATTTTTAACATTTAAGTATTAAACTGAAAAAATTTATGCAATGTATTTTACAAATAATTATCATAATAAATATATCCTTATAATGGGTAATAAGAACATTCGATATTTACTCTACATTAGGAGTCATTGCTCATAATGAATTTTAGAAGAATAACTCTGAGTAGATCATGGCTTTTAAAAGTGAACTTAAATTACAGAGGAGGAAGTGTCAGACAACCCATATAGTGGATAAGAAGGGAATGATCGATAAACAATTACACTAAATAATACTTGATAGGAATACCATACTTTGAGGAATTGTATCTAAACCTTTCCTTTGGATACCTCAATATGGTAATGTCATTATCGAGGTAGTTTCTCTTGACCCTTCTCTGTGGTCTCCCTCCATTATAACAAAACATTAGAATAATTGTCATCTCACCCTTCTATAAGAATTTAATGATGGAGGAAACATTGACAAAAATTCTATGGTCACCCTTCCAGGAAAATATAATTCTAGAGGAGAAAGTGTCAAGAAACCCATCTACTAGATACGAATGGAAGGAGTGGTTGAACCTTACACTAGATACTAATCGACAAAAATGCCATCCTTCAGGAAAGGGTCGATCAATATTTCCAATTGATACCATGATATGTTGACACCATCATTGATGAAGTGTCGACGAACCCTTCTACATGATCACCCTTCATGAGAAAAAAATGATGGAGGAAGGGTCAGTTGATCCATCTAAAGGAAGTGAGTGATAGAGGAAGTATCATCTGACCCTTATATGCACACTCCCTTAATGAAAACACCATTACAGAAAATTTCAACTCAAAATGGGCCTCCTAAAATGAATTAATAAAATAATAGTTAAAATAATAAAATAATATTTATTAATTTTGGAGGAAGAAAAGAAAAAAACTACTTTTTTGTTTGTATTTTTGACATATCTCCCTATGTTTTTACTCAAATTTCGATCGAGAGAGCTCGTTGGATGCATAATTAAATTCCTCATCCAACGAGTACCCACTCGGCATACTTTTGATAGACCCCGCTACCCCAAAAACAAGAAATACCTGAAAAAAATGAAATGATGACATCATCATTCCGTTTTTTCAGGTATTTCTTGTTTTTGGTGTAGCGGGGTCCATCAAAAGTATTCCGAGTGGGTACTCGTTGGATGCGGAATTTAATTCCGCATCCAACGAGCTCTCCCGATCGAAATTTGAGTAAAAACACGGGGATATATGTCAAAAATACAAACAAAACAAGTAGTTTTTTTATGATACCTATCCCCAAATTTATATTAAAAAAGTGTTTGAGACCTATACGGTATTTCAAATTTAAATCAATTTCATTGGCTAACACATGATGACATGGAATTTGAATAAAAGTTAAAAGGCCCATTTTGAGTTGAAATTTCCTCTAATGTATGTCAGAGGAATTGTTGACTAATACTTCTAAAGGTATTCTCTTATAGAGGAATATTTAGATGATTCTTCCTTGGGAACCCTTTCAAAATACACAATTATGGATGACAAGTAGACCCTTCTAGTGGATACCCCTCAATGAAAATAACATCATTCAGGTAACTGTCAATCAATATTTCCACTCAATATCACAAGGATTTGGGAACATCATTCAGGATGTGTCAGTTGATCCTTCTCCATGGTCTCTATAAATTAGAACACATTGTTGGTTGACCCTTCCATGGGAATCATATATTGGAGGAAGTATCGACTGAAATTTCCAATGTCCCCCTTTGAGGAGGATATAATTTTGGAAAGAAAATGTTGGTGCCCAATATAATAGGTACCAAGGCAAGGGGTGGATGACCCTTCCAATGGATACTACTGGACAATAATACCATCCTTCAATAATGGTCCAACCAATATTTACATTGGACAACTTGAGACGTTGAGACTACCTTTGAGGAAGTGGCATCCCACCTCTCTAAGTGAGCTCCCTTCGCGAGGACACTATGCTGGAGGAATGGTAAACCAATCCATAAAAAGGAATTTTATTATAGACGATGGACCAACCAACCCTTTCATGGGATCCTATTTAAGTAGTATACAATTTTGTATGATGAAGTGTTAGGAAACAAATATACTTGGTATAGTTGGAATGATAGGCATACCTTTTTAAATGGATACCCCTTAATGAGACTTCCATCCTTCAAGAAAGGGTCAATTGATATTTCAAATTGATACCTAGATACATTGAGACTATACTTGAGGATTTGTGGGACAATCCTTTTCCATGGTCTCCATCCACTGAAGAACAAAATTATAGAGGAAATATCACCAAACCCTTCTATAAGAATCCTATGAGTTAATGAAGGATCTTCCAAAAATTTTGTGGAACCCACTTCAAGGAGAATACAATTCTAGAGGAGTAGTTGTCAAATGACCAATTTAATGGATAAAAATGGAGGGGTTGTCCTAACCTTATTCTAGATTCCAATCGACATGAATACATCCTACAAGAAAGTGTTGGTTGTTCCTTATAATGGATAGATTGAGATGTCAACACTAACATTGAGGAATTGTCAGTGTAACGTTCTACACTCTCTCAATTCATTATAACATCATGTTTGATGAATGATTAGTTTGTTTATGAAGAGAAATTCTAATATTGAGAAATGATCACTCATCCACCCTTAGCCCCCCTTCATGTAAAATACAATTATGGAGGACGAAGTATTGCATCGCTAATTACTATATAAAAGTGGAAATACCAACCAATCCTTCCAGTCGATTCACCTCAATGGGAATACCATACTTCGATAAAGGATTGATCGATCATTACACTGGATACCTTAAAAATGTGAGACCATCATTAATGATGTGGGGGATGATCCTTATCCATGATATCCCTCCCCGAGAACACAATGTTGGAGGAAGTGTCGACCGACCCTTCTATGAAAATTTTATGATGGAGAAATGGAAACCAAATATTGAACCGTCTCTCATTCTAAAATAGGAAGTATTGGGAGATCATATATTGGATAACAATGGAACTAGTGCTTTAATATTACATTGGATACCAATTTATGGGAATACCATTCTTCAAGAAAATCTTGGCCGACCCTTACAATAGATACCTTGAGATGTTTATACCATTATTTAAGATGTGTCAACCGACCCTTGTTAACAATCAATTTAACACCCTTAATTTCTGAAGGCTTGAAGAATATTTTTATTTTCCCACAACATGATTACCAGGAATTTGGAACAATTGAGAGCTTCAATCTCTCATCCGACCACTGCTTCTAGAAAGGAAGAAATATGTGAAGACAAAGGTTTCTTTAAAGAGGCCTAGTCTAGGAGCACTTAAAGGCCAAAACCTAGTTTCCAAAGTTCATAGAGTGGAAATAATACATGAAATGTGTATTAATTGTCCTAAAATCTTGAAAAATCAAGTCAAATGCTTGAAAAACCAAGTAAAGTGGGGGTTTTTTATGAAAATAATCAAAATTCATGAAAAAGTTTAGTCCCACATTCATGCTTGGAAATTGAGTGCAAAAACCCTAATGATATATAAGAAAGGAATTAGGGGTGAAATGAAGGACATAAAGTGAGATTAAAGGCATGCTGGAGGATTAAAAGGCTAGAATTATTCTTTCTACATGAAGTTTTTTGTGATCAAAGGCATGGATGGAGAAGGATGGCTCAAAGAAAAGGAGACTGGATTCACCTACACATCAAGGCTATAAGCATTCTCTTTTTGTTTATTTCAATATTATGCAAGTCAAGTCCCCCCCCCCCCCAATTTGAGTTTGAATTTGTGTGTTAAATCTACTTTTGAATTAAAATCTTGGTAGATAGATTTCAAGTTTTTCAAAGATTTTCAAGTTCATAGAGGTAGGAATATAGGTAAGGAACTAGCAAGAAAGCTGATAATGGAGGACTAAAGTCCATGGATGCTCAATCAAGGGGATATAATACAAGTGGCACACTTCAAGAGGTTCTTCTTTCTCTTCCTCCCCTTCTAAAATGCCATGAAAGAAAGATTAATATCTTATGATAATTGTGGTAATTGATTTGTATCTCTATCAATTGCATTTCACCTACTCATATAAATAGGATATTTTTCTTAGCTTCAACTACAAAAAAACTCTACTAAAAGAATGACAATAATGATAATCTCAAGTGTAACAATTTAAATTTGTTTTTTGAAATAATCTCAAGTCCTGTGTATTCTTTTCACTTTCACTTTTGGCTGGTCATGTGATGAGAAACATGGATCTCAAGTTTAATAATGTATACTTTGTATTTTGAAGCATATTTTTTTTTATCCGTGATAATCCTCTTTTCTTGCGCTTTAGGGAGGTCCTCAAATGAGAAATAAGGATCTTAAGTGTAAACGTTGTAGTTCATAGATTTCAAAGGGCTCTACATATCCTCCTTGCTTACGCTTTCTACAGATCTTGTAAACGAGAAACGTGGATCCCCCATGTATATATTTTAAGGCACTTTCATTTTGATATAATTGTTGAACAATCCTTAAGAGTTTAATAATAATTCAAAGAAAAATGAATTGCTTAAAAAATTCAAAGATTCATTCAAATTTTTGCATCATCTTTTCAAGAAATTTAATATCTTAATTGATTTAGGGACACTTATTTTAAACATTTGAAAAGTTGGAAACACATACGTGTTTGAAAGAATATAAAGAAACCCATTATCCTTCTTTAGTGTAAGAAATTCATTGAATTAAAGGATAGATTTAAGAGCATTTATGCATTGGATTGGTTCAGTACTTTTAGTCACAAACATCATAAGTTTCACCATCACTCCTAAAAACTAAGGAAATTACTTTTAAAATAAACAATTAATCTAAAACTGATCAAGATTTTATTTTGAATATCACCAACAAGATTAAGCTAAGGAATTGTACTAGGATTGAAAATTGACTCTCCAAGGCCGCATAATTTTGAAACTAGTATTGATTAAAGAGAGATCAAATCCATTAGTTGCAAAAGGTCCCTAGGAAGGCTCTTCTAACACATGCATTAAGAACGAGGTCAATATGAATAATTAAGGGTGGTATGCCTCCTTATATCTTGTTTAGTGGGATATGAACACATTGTAGTGTTTCAATTAAGTGACAAGTCCTTGGGGTGACATCACTTTCTTGAGATATCTAGTCTATGTGAGTCATCACTGATTGTGAAGTGGTAGCTATAGTTTCTTTTCCTAGGGTATCCCATAGGCTATTGTAAGTGGGGAACAATTGCGGTACCCGAGACATACAAAAAGTTGTTTAAGCTCCTTGGTAGGGTGAGCATCCAAGGGCTAACACTTACACATTTCGTGATTAAATAATAGTGTAACTGTTTCTCATACCTTCACTATTTAGTAATTGTTGAGGCTTGACATCCCTAAGGATATATTAGTTTTGGAAGTCCCTCTAATCCATGTTTTCACTAAACTACGGTTCTTTGGAAAGTAGTTTGCTTGTTGCTTCCTTAGGGCATTTTTAGTTGATTTGACACTTTTATTTTTGTTGAGTCTAGATTTCCTTTAGGATTGTTTGACTGTATTTGCAACATATTACACTTAACAAAAAAATTCTAAAAACTGAAACATCAAAGTGGATTCTCTTTTGATCTTCTATTCAAGACGACAGTGAGGTGAGCCACCAGAATTTGAAGGCTTCATTAAAACACAAATATTAATACAAAAATCAATATCAGGTGACTTTGAGAGAAAAATACTTTTAGATTTAGTTCATACTAATAAATAATAACAACATAAACCTATTCCTGAAACATCTACATAAGAAATTGATAATATTTCTCCATTTGAAATTGAAACATTAGAAGAAACATAGTTGCTCCCATAAATCCACCTTTTAATAAGTCTTTCATACCTTGTCATACTTGTTAATCAATGAGTCATTAGATAATACACCCCATTTTTTCAAATGTCTGAATAACATGCAAAACAAAACACTTGACCCTTTGGATTCATCAGGAGTTCAAGGGACCACATCAATGTAACCTCAATTGGTTGCGGGAGGTTATCAAAATCTTGTTGGTATTTACCTAGTAGTTGTATAAGTTTTACATCTAGGGGAAACCTTATACCATGGAATGCTGATATTCCTGGTATAAATAATGCATACCGGAACAAAAATTCTGATTGGAGTTATCCTTCACATAAGGGAGGAATTTCCCTAGGGGGTCATCCTCTGATTTATCCTAGGACAATTCCTAGGGGTTATCCACCTATCAATCTCATTCCACAATGTAGTGGTCAGGTTTCAGGAAGTAACCAATATTTTTGGAGCCAACTTCTACAAGGAGGAAACATATCTTGGAATTATTTTCAAGCCCAAGGACAACTGCCATGGTTTGGTCGAGATCCAAGAAGTAATCAACCTTTTTGGGGCCCACCCCCTGCAAGGGGGAAGTACACCCATTGGTCATGTTATAGGAAGTATCCGATCTTATTGGGGTCATTACATACAAGGGGGACCCACATTGTAATGCTAATTACACCCAAGTACCACATCAATGGAGTGGTCAAGTTATAGGAAGTAGCCAATATTTTTGGACCCTAACCTTGCGAGGGGAAAATCCACCCATTAACCCCAATTTATAATGGAGTGGTCAAGTTAGAGGAAGTAATCAATATTTTTGGAGCCAATGTGCAATATATGCATTTGATCTAGATAGGCCACCACAAGGACCTCATGTTTATGGTATAATGGGTTCCATCAACCAACTTGAGCAGATTAACCAGGAAATGGGATAAATTTCTATTTGGAATTTACAACCTAGAGTTGGCCAGGAAATGTAACAACCAACTAATCCTCCCCTAACTTCTAAAATCCTCATAATTCAATCCATGGACCTTAGAGGAAAGAAGAAGAAATAAAAGAGTAAGAAAAATGATAACCCTGGGATGGGAGATGCACTAACAATGGCTTAAGACGGTGGGAAAAAAAACCACTCTATTTTGATACAACCGTTCCCACACTACCATCATAAAATGGCCAGTATGGATTCAATACCCCCACTAGAGGGCAATCAATCCAACCCCCCGCAAGGGGGAAATCATCCCAATTCCAATGTAGTCATGTGTGATCATGCGATGAACATTCAAACAAGATCTCATTCTTATGATGTCACTCCTAGTACATTGGATCAATTTCTATCACAACTTAGTGGTCCTCTCCCCATTGAGAAACCAACCATATACATATTACCACACCCCTTGAAAGGTTTTCTACATGGAATAACGCATAGTCATAACATACGATCTGCTCATAACAATAATGTTTTTGAGGAACTAGCTCAAGAACCATGTGTCATGTACGCCATGGAGGTATTGCAATGTTGTCCTAAGAAAACAAAGGAAATATTGTATTCAACTTGATCTATTCATCCATTCGATGCAACTTTGAT
The DNA here is from genome assembly GCA_001517045.1 of Pseudotsuga menziesii. NCBI lineage: Eukaryota > Viridiplantae > Streptophyta > Pinopsida > Pinales > Pinaceae > Pseudotsuga > Pseudotsuga menziesii. The sequence continues at coordinate 11,607 of LPNX010744220.1, forward strand.
CACATTAGACTTAGACCAATACACCAGTAGGATCCCTTCCAAAGTTTCTTTTAAGATTAAAGTAACATCTCATGGTAAGAACATTTTTCAAGCCATAGTCTATGAAGGGGAATCTACTTGTGTCATGTCATTTAAATGGTTGCAAGAATTAGGATTACTTCTCTTAGTTCCATCCCGTACTATGCTAAAATAATTTGACGGGCATTCGCTCTCTCCTCACGGACTCATTGTATCCTTCCCTATTGAATGGAATGACAAAACAATCACTATGGATGTTGAGGTGGTAAATGTTCCTATATATTGCAATTTTCTATTAGGACATAGTTGGATACATGAGATGATGGTTATAGTATATTCAGAGTCCCGAGTGATTCAATTCCATCATCAAGGAAGATCACCATGATCAACCAATTAGATTGCTACATGTTTGAAACTGTTTTCCAATCAAATGCTTCTTTTATTAGGGATTCTCTAAAGGAGGTTCAATACAAGGGGGTATGATTTTTCAAATATGACTCCCTCATGGGAAAATTTATGATCCCGCCACTAATATCCACCCAACAAACGTATTCATCTTTATCTATTACATCAGAGGTCTAGTTTCCATTAATCATTTTCTCTAAGTCCATCACAACGAATGGTTCCTCTTCATCAAATGGAACCACAAAGGCTACACCTTAGTTCAAAATACTGAAGGAAAGGTGATTAATCCTATATATTAAACACTGGATATTTTCACCTTTCCTTCCATTAAAAGGTTCCTACTACTTTGTTTGTTATTGCTTATGTTGGATATTTTCCATTGCGGTCACTTTTTGCTACATGAAACCTATAAACCATTGCTTCGGTATAATTGACCCATACCCATGGAGGAAACACCCATAACAATGTACATAACTAGATCATTCCTTGTTTGGAATATGTATCTTTTCCTTGGCCTGACTTGTGCCCTTGAAATATAGGTGCATTCCCATGAGACACTTGTTTCCTCTAATGTACCATAACATGCTTTATTAGTTTTTCAAGATAATAAATGAAAAAGGTATTAAAAATTGGAAAAAACACAAATACAAAAAAGGGGGAAACTTGAATCATATCATATTGTATCCTTGGAAAATGGCAACAAAGAGTCCATGTCGCTCTTGAACACGACACATAATTTTGTATCCACTATTATTGCACCATTTACATTTTCCTTAGGGAGTTGTTCCAGAATTTTGTATAGATATCCACTGATAGGTTATCTTTCCCATAATATATGGAACTTTTGTTAATGAATATGGTATTGGTGGATTTCACAATGTTTGGTTACTCGAGTCATAAGTTTCCAAGTGTAACTATACATTGTGTTATGTGTTTAAGGGAAGTTAAACCGTCTCAACCATTCCTCAAATATCCCTGACCATTCATGTTGGAATTCCTTATGTCAGTTTACAGTGTTGGATATCGTACCTCTACAAAATTGTATCAAACTATTGATATTTTTTGTGTTAGTTGATGTGGGATGCATTAATTCTTTCATTCTAATAGATTTATTCCTATTGATGACAAATCATCATCTAGGAAATGGATCTAGGAATCTGGAGAGTACCTTGGATCTTATAGTCATTAGTGTAAAGTTTCCTCACAAGTGACAGTGGGTATACATAAATACCCCCTAATAATTTAATTCTACAAGTGTTTGAACTCAATAAATCTACTCACACATGTTAGCTTGTAATCAAGTACCTTGGAGTCCATTATCATTATCGGTTTGGTCTCCTCGCATATGTTAATGGTATACATCAATGATCGGTACTTAGATGCTATTTTATGTTAATGGTATACATCAATGATCATATATTCACATGATATAAACTTGTACTATCATTGGCTTGTATTAAAGAAATTTTGAAAAAAAGAGTTGTATCACTCATCGATGCACTGCGTGTGTTGTAGGATTGAACTGCCATGTAAAAAAACATGAAGAACTAGATATTTTGCACTCATCAAAGTGCATGTATACATTTTTTAAGATATTTAATTTTGACATGGATCCACTATGTATTGTTCATGTCCATGTTTATTTACTGTTGAGCATGGGTATACCCACCTTAGGAAGATATTGTTTATTTAAACAATTTCCTTATTTCTCTTACAGGTGCTTTTCCAACTCCTGTGCCCACGATCCTACTCCTTTTCCATCCTGCCCCGATCATTAAAGAGTATGAGTATAAACAGTATAATAATAAAAGAATGTATTTTGGCCCTTAGATTTGCTTCATACGCCACACATTAGGGGTCATCTATTAATAATCAAATTAACACCCGTAAGTTTTCAAGGCTTAAAGAATATTTTTATTTTTCCCGCAACATGAATACAAGGAATTTGGAACAATTGAGAGCTTCATCCTCTCATCATACCACTACTTCCATAAAGATAGAAATATGCAAAGAAAAATACTTCTTTAAAGATGCTTAGTTTAGGACCACTTAAGAGCCAAAACCAAGTGTCCATAACTCCTTGAGTGGAAAGAATACAAGACATGTGTCTTAATTGTCCTAAAATATTGAAAAATCAAGTCAAATTCCTGAAAAACTAAGTAAAGTGGGGTTTTTGATGAAAATAATCAAAATTCATGAAAAAAGTTTGGTCCCACATTCATGTTTGGAAATTGAATGCAAAAAACCCAATGCTATATAAGAAAGGAATTTGGGGTGAAATGAAGGACCTAAAGTGAGAGTAAATAGATGTTGAAGGATTGAAAGGATAGAAAGCTTCTTTCTACCTGAATTTTCTGGTGATCAAAGGTATGGGTGGAGAAGGATGGGTAAAATAAAAGGATAATGGATTCACCTACACATCAATGCTGTAAGCATTATCTTTTTTTTTCATTCAATATGATGCAATTCAAGTGCCCCCCCAATTTCAGGGAATTTGAATTTGTGTGTTAAATCTAGTTTTGAATTCAAAGTTTGGTAGATAGATTTCAATTTTTTCAAAGTTTTTCAAGTTCGTAGAGGTAGATATAGAGCTAAGGAACTAGAAAAAAAATGCTAATAGAGGCCTAAAGGCCATGGATGCTTAAGCAAGAGAATCTACTACAAGTGGAACACTTCAAGAGGTTTTGTTTTGTTCTTCCTCCATTCTGTACTTTTTGAAAATGATTATAAATCTAAAGGGAATCCTCGAAATTCCTTGCAAGTTTTCTACAAGTCCTTGCAACAATATTTACCAACAACCCTTTTACATACTCTAAGTACACGAGAAAATTGTTTTGGATAATGCTCAACCAATCCGTCTAATAGAATTCTATGATGGATAAAATATCAACCAACAATTCCATGGTTCTCCCTTCTAAGATAATATAGATATGGAGAATGACATATTGGGTAACCAATCTACTAGATACAATTTGAAGGATAAGCCAACCCTTCCCCTGGATACCATTCGATAAGAATACCATCCATTGGGAATGGGTGAGACAATTTTTTCACTAGATATCTCAAGAATGAAACCACCTAGAATATTTCAACTAGCATTAATTCATGTTCTATCTCCATTAGAACACAACAATGAAGGAAGTGTTGAATACCCTTCTATGAGAATTCTATTATGGAGGAAGTATCGGTTGACCCTTCGACAAGAATACCATCCTTTAAGAAATTGTTTTCATATGTTTGCAATAGATGCATCAAGAAAATAACACTATCATCAAGGAATGTCATCTTACCCTTCTCCATGGTAATGCTCAGTAAGAAAATCATCTTGGAGGAAGTGTCAGTTAACCCTTATACAAGGATTCTATGATGGAGGAAGGGACATCCAAAAATTCAGAGGCATTCCTTTGATGAGAATATCATTTTGGAGGAGTAAGTTTCAAGTGACCCATCTACTAGATACCGAGGGAAAGGGTGGTTGGCTATTCCAGTGGATGCCTTTAGACTAGAGTACCATCCTTAGAGAAAGGTTTGGTTAATATTTTATTGAATACTTTGAGACATTAAAACCATCATTGAGGAAGTGTCATGCAACCCTTCTATGTGCTCTCCCTCTATGGGAACACTCTTTAGAAATAAGGGTTGAATGATCTATATAAAGGGATTATATAATGGAGGAAGTATAATATGGCCCTTCCATGTGCCCTCCTTTTAGGAGAATACAATTTTGTAGGACTACGTGTTGGGAGATCATTCTATTCGGTATCATTGGTGGGATAAGATGACCCTTATAGTGGATACCCCTTGAAAAGAATACCATCCTTAAGAAAAGGTTCAATCAATATTTCTATTGAATACCTCGATAATTGGATACCATCATTTAGAATTGGTTAGTTAAAACTTCTAGATGAATTCTATTATGGAGGAAGGATTGATTAAACCTTCTATGGAATCCCCCTTTTCAAGGAGAACATAATTTCATAGGACGATGGCTAGGAAAACCCATCTATTAGATACCAAGGGAAGTGTTAGGAGACCCTTCCATAGGATTCCCCTTGATGGGAAATCCAATAGTCTAGAAGTCTCAGTCTACATTTCCAATATATACTTTGAGGATTTGATGCCATAATTTATGAAGTGTTAGGCAACCCTTCTCCATTGTTTCCCTTCACGAGAAGATTATTCTATAGGAAGGTATGGCTAACTCTTCTATGAGAATTGTATTATTGAGGAAGCATCAATTTAACCTTTGGCAGGTGCCCCCTTCAAGGAGAGGACAATTTTGGAGAGAGGGCCAATTGACCCTTTAGGGGATACTGTTCGACAAGATTAATATCTAATAGAAATCAAGATATTATTTGATGTAGGTTTCTATAACTGGTTTGAAACCTTATAAATGGTGGTGACATCACTATGGCATCACCAACATCATATAAAGTACTATAAATACATATTGCAATACTATAAGGAATTCAGAAGGAAAAGATGGATTGTTGAGATAATTCAGTTATATGTCTAAAGGTATAAAAAAGAAGGTCAAAATTTGTTTTCCATGAGTAGCACAAGGCAAAGTTTTATCGCTAAAGTTATAATGTGATTAGAGAAAAAAGAGATGTGTTTTTGTCTAAAATAGAAATTTGGATGTGGAGGTGGAGATATTTGTCCCCCAAACTATCAAGATAACTCCAATACCATGGGGAAAAATGCCAAGAAAAAAACCTCCTACATGTTGAACCATATTATTACATGAGCTACTCCAAAATAGGTTAAAGAGAATATTCAATTTCAAAGTTCTCACACTAAAAATTGTTCTAATCCCTATTTCAAGAGTAATAAATTTTTGGTCAACTTTATCAAATCTTTAATCTTTAGGTTCCTCAAAGGCATAGTTTCATGTTTCCTCCCGTAGAACTTATATCATTCGAGACATGCTCTTGGTAAGAAGTTTACTCTTTTCGAACATCTCTATGAAATCCATTTCAAAAGGTGGAAAACATATACAAGAAACGTTCATTTTTACAACATTACAACTTTTATAGCTTGGATTGATGACAAACTTGCAACGTGTCATTATTTTTCCAATTTTAATATGATTGAAGCTTGAAACATAATTTGTTATCAGGAACCCATGTCTTCATCGTAACTTGGAATCTTTGAAACAACGATTGTTCAATACTCATTACGATTTTTCATTTGTTTGTGTAACCACTAATGATTTTTCTAATAGCTATCTAAGTGAAGAAAAGTATAAAAAAATAAACTAAACAATTTAACCTTGCATTTTGTCAAATTTAACAACCATTTGGAAACTGAAATGAACATGCTGCATTTTTTATACGGGAACTAAGTTCTAACTCTATTTGTAAATGAAAAAAATAAGACTTACGATACTAAATAGATAAAACAACATCAATAATAATCATGAAAACCGATGCCATCACTTGTTCTCGAAAAAGGAGCATTCAAATTCTTAAAGTATAGAGCATTAGTACATAGGCGTGGTTTGTAAAATGGACACTATGTGCACCCATACCTCAATAATGAAATTGATATATCACCCCTATGTCTATGTGTGCAAGGTAGTATAAATAAGAAATATATCATTGAATATATTACGCTTATACAAAGTAGAAACTATACTTATCTAGCCATATAAACATACAATACTTAAAGTAGAAAAGAAAAAAGGAAATTGTCATAAGGTAATGATATTAGTGTGTTCAACTAACATGGAAATGATAGTGTCTCATATAAATATATTGTGGGGTTTTAAATTTAAATGCATACACCTAGAAGTGATTGAACCAATATAGTATTTGATAACAATCATGACTATGAATGTACAACTGCATAATATATTAACATTTTTGTAGATATAATACAATAAGACATAGTAATTGAATCATAGTTGTAAATATACCTTGGAATAAAATATTTTGGCTTCAAGCCAACATTTAAACTCACCTAGTGAAGCTTAAGAACGTGGGAATAAAATTTAACATTAGTATACAAATACAACCATGGTTAAGATATGAAGCTTAACATTTGAGCCAACTAAAACAAAAGATATTTCCATTTATCCATAATAACACATAACTGCTTCGAGATTATTATTAAACATTGCAAGCGATAATGGAATTAAGGATAAATTGATATTTTCTCTTTTACATCTATGCAAATTTTGTACTGGAGTTGGAATAAACACAAATGTGTGTAGGTATTATTATTACTAATATTACTCCCTAAAAAATAACCAAATACTAATATTCCCTCCTTGGAATAATCCCACATATGATCTAACCCATCACTCATACTCCAACCTAATCCTGTGTGTAAACTTACCACAATCAAAGAACCTAGAGAGGAGACATAAGCACTAGGCAGATCGGAGCTACCAAAGAAACCGAAGTAGCCACGTGGACATAGCTACATGACCCATCCAAATATCAACCCCCAAAAAGGATATCTGTAATCATCGATGAGTGATTTTGTTCATTTCCATTGACCCAAATGTTTGATCGAATGATTCCATGATTTCACATTGAATAATACCAAAAAAATGTAGGTGCCAATTTAAACAAGTACAACATAAGCCATTTTATCTACCTTTGAGGTATCTTTTTCCATCTACATCTCATTTTTCAAATGAATGCCATTAAGTAATATTTCTTAATATTGAACTGTCTCCCAAATAAAAAATGTGCCATTTGGGAATTACAGAGAGAACAAATGTTACCATGAATGTTGAGGGGTGTACCACAACTCATTGCTCAAATGAAGATAAGTCGGTAATAATGACTGTAGATCTTTGAAATATAGGCAGTACTAATAATTTGCATCCCATTACTCAAATGGCGATCAATCAATGATGAAGACCAACCCATTTCCGATTGCTTGGATATTTTCAAGTAGATCATATTATCCATTTTCCATGATCTAAACATTAACCCTATTATAGCATTCATAGTGCTAGGTACTTTAATGCCAATTCTCAGAATCACCATGGTACCTAGGTTGTAGATACCTACGCACCTTTGTGTTTAGGACCAACCTTGTCGGCTCCATTTTTGGGAGCCTAACCTTAAAGGTTCCATATAATTGAATATACAACCTCGAATACTTTTCTCTAGACTCGGAAGCACCAACCAATTGAGCTAACCATCAGGGATTATTTAAGGTTTCTATTTGTGTTGTATCTTTTTTGCAATTATAAGATTGGAAATTTTTCTATCTATATTCTCTAAATGTATTTGAAAGAAGAATAATCAAAGTTTGGTGGTGTTTTGTAGGTAAGATTTTCATTTACAAATGTCAATGGTGAAGCAAAAGTATGAATTCTTGCATCACCATTTACACTTCATTGGAAAACTATATGTCAATGGCATTCCATTATATAAGGCTTCAACTAAGTGATTTATGAAGTTGTCTTCATGACTAAATTGAAAACATTTTATAGCTATGCCAAATTTGGCTTTAAATTCTAAACCATTATCATGGTTTCCTTTTTCACATTTTGTAAGGTAAGAATACCTTTTCTTCCTTCCATTAACAACCCGAGAAACATTGTCTCTAGATGTTGAGCTCCATCTTTCTAAATGATCAATATTTAAAGATAAAGAAAAATAAGAGAACGAACTTATCCTTCATTTAGGCTAGGTAATGTTTTGCAGCAAAATATTGACACATTGATTTGATTTCCATAGACATTGTTCTTATTTGATTCCATACATCTTTATTTAAGACCAGGTAACACACAATAGTGTTCTCATAGGTTTTCATATACTGTTCTCAGAAAATTCCTTGAAGATTGAAATCAAGTAAAGACATGGAATTATTATACTAGGTAGTTTTAACTTTTAATAAATTGAATGTGACATAATTACAATAACTCCATTGTACCTATTCATTTCCGAGGTCTTAGGTATTGTATTAGAGTTGTTGCATTGTATATTTTGTGGATGGTTCATTTTGAAAATGTGTTTAGCAATAATTTATTTCCATTTCTACTTTTGGGGAGAGTCTTCTCGGTGACATATGTTTGTTGTTTGAAGTTAAAATGAGTCTTTTACTAAGATATTTCATTTTAGTTTTAGTAGGGTTGAGGAAGATAATATTCAATACACATTCCATTGTATATACTCTTCCACTATTTTGTTTGGCTTATATAAGTAGAAGACATATTTTACAAATAAAAAGTGTACAAGTTATAAGTATTCCTTATATAATTTTGGTTTCATATATATGAAAAAAAAACCATATCCCTTGAAAGTTGTAATTTCCATTGTTATGGTGAAAATTATGATTTAATTTCTACTTCTTTGGTGAATAGTAATACAAAAAGTACCATTTTTTTCTAGAAAATAAAAAGGATAAGACCACAGGCATATAGTCCACCCCTTTAGATTCCTATAGGATTGTAGGCCGTGATAACAACCTACACAGGATACTAAAAACAAAGTTTTAATTGATTTAAATTTTGTTCCTAAATTTCATTTGGCATTTTGTGTAGGCCACCATCACAGCCTAGAATCATGTAGGTAGGCATAGGGGCATCATATAGTCCTCTATGGTATGATGATAAACTACACATGATTGGGAAGGCTCATGGAGGATTCCATCATAACCTACATGCTACTAAATACCTTCAGGTAATTCCATAATCACTTTTCTAACATATTGATATGTACTATGGTTTATATCTATGTGCTTACAACCAAGCTCCAATTCAATGGGTGCGGGATGGTAACAATAAGTTAGACAAATATTACATGGTTACATGACTAGAAAAAATAACACATTGCATAAATATAATACAATTAAATGCCAAATCAACTTGCATGAAAAAATTGACAAACATTTATATGACCATTCCATGTAGTCCGTCCAAGTACTATTACCTAAGCATTGCAATTACTTATGGATTTGCTTCAAAGCTTTGTTTAGAATATGGTTCACTACTCTTTTTATAGAATGAATGATATGCTTCTAGATTTCTTAGTACTATTGAATAAGAGAAAACAAATATCGATTTTCCTACTATGGATGGATAGTGTCATCCTGACATCTTTTGATTGCTTGTAGTGGGATAAATCATACTTAATCAATAATTTGAAAGTAAGTCCCATGAGTTAACATTGTTTTCTAATAAATCCCATCAACTAGATAATTAACAATGGTTGTAGGGAATATGAGGTGTGTAAGTGGTCACTCAGGGGTAAACAAGGGAAAGGAGTGTGATTTTGAACGTACACTTGATATCCAAGAAAATACATATTGTCCTACACTCCATTGTTCATATGGAAGAGGAAAAACAATTTAGAGAGATTATAATCAACTTTAATGGAACCATCTCCTTTCCTACCAAATGGTATACATTTATTAAGGTTTTTAGTCATGTTCAACTCTTCTCCCTTTTTGATGTGGTTTTTTTACCTACTTTTCTAGTTTACGATATTGACTTATCATCATATTTTTATAATCATGGTTTTGAAGTCTCCTCATTAAATCTAAAAACATATTTTCAATGTTTTGGTCCATCAATTTTCCTATGATATTCCTCTCCCTTGCTCAAGCCTTGAAACCTTCCTTTTGTGGGTCTATTGAGAATCTTTTAGCTTGTGCTTTCATTAGGAATATTATTCCTTTACTTCATAAATAACTCTCCTTCTATGGAGTGAACTTGGTTCTTTGCTCGATGGATCGATTCCTTTATTGAGCATAAACATATCTTATTTTGTCAAGACAATTTCCATGTATAAATAGTACAAATCATCATTTGTTTTATATTTTGTTGCTTGGCCAATTTCTAATTATTCTATGTTTGTTCAACAAATTTAATTCCCTAGTACATCTCTTGAGAAATTAAAATTCATGGATGTTGGATTTCCTATTACCCATAGCTCTCCTATATCTCATTGTATTCACACTCTCAAAGGGATTTTACTAGAAAAATAGATTTTTTCATGTTGTTGTTGTTGGCCTAGAGAAGTGAATGCCAAATATCCTAGAGATGCAATGTAATACATATATTTCCAAAATTAAGTAGTAAGTAACCATTGAATGTTGGTTTCCACCGTAAACATTGTCTATGTGTGCAATACTTTCTTATTGTGTGGTTGTTTTGTTCTTATGCCAATATGATAATTTCCAATAATTACATGTAGGTTGAAACCATTACCTACAACCTTCATCATACAAGGATACTAAAAAAATATTGTATGGAATGTTGGTCATGGAAATACCAACATAGATAGCCATCAAGTCATAAAAGTGAGTAGTGCAACTATCCCCAAATACAAAGTTCTTAGGGAACATAAAAGTCAATAGAGAAGTTTAATTTAGATTTTCATTAAGAGAATGATTCCATAAGACTTTTATTTTACATAATATCCATGTTGGTGAAGCAAGTGGACTATAAGTACCTTAATTACATATCACTTTTCCTGATGTGATTTTTTTACCCACTTTTCTAAGTTAAGATCCCTACCTACCATCGTATTTTTATGATCATCATTTTGAAGTATCCTCACTGAATATAAACACATAGTTTCAATTTTTTGGTCCATCCATTTTTCCCTATGATATTCCTCTCCCTTTCTCAAGCCTTGAAACCTTCCTTTGGTTGGTCTATTGAGAATCATTTAGCGTGTGATTTCATTGAGAATATCATTCCTTTCCTTCATGGAGCAATCTCATTCTTTCGAGTGAGCTTGGTTTTTTTCTTGATGGATCCATTAATTTGTTGAGCATAAAAAAATATTCTTTTACAACCAAATTTCCATGTATAACTAGTAAAAATCCTCTTTGTTTTATATTTTATCACTTGGCCAATTCTAATTCTTCTATGTTGGTTCAACCCATTTCATTCCCTTCTTGGATCTCATCACGGGGACTTCACTTAGTGAACCTCTCGCATAGCATGTGCGATCGTGGGATATTAAAGAATACCCTTAATTTCCAGAGATATTAACCCAAAATATTTTTGTTGCAACCCCCTCCCAATACTTAAAACCTCATCCCCACCCCTTTTTATACCTCAATCCTTATAAACCACCCTACCCACCCCCACCTTAAAACCCTCATCTCCCCCAATACTTGAAAATATATTGGTTCAATTTTTGATAATTTTAAAATCCACAATATGAACTAATGTGATAGGATATTGGTCAACAAGTGAAGCCCCCGTGGATCTCATCCCACCTATTTTCTTAGTGGTGCATCTCTCCCCTTTGTTCAACATTTAAGGAACATTCCTTTAGGATGAATCATTTTAAACGTGAGCTTTCCATTTAGGACCAATCAACGGGTACATCCAAAATAGGGGTAGCATTCCCTTTTAAGAGAATTACGGTGCAACATTCATTACCTTAAGTCCATGACTAATCTAATGGTCCAACAATATACAAATTTATACTAGCTTCATATTGAGTTCCATTTTTTTTGCTCTTTGTGGAAGAAGACATATTTTAGGGCCATGAGAAATGAAAAACGTTGGTATAATTTGAAGTCTAACCACCCCAATATATTGGGTTCCTTGTATTTCATTTTTCTCCATTCCAACAACCAATCAATGTCACATCAAGATTTTTGTAAATATTTAAGAGTAAAAAAACACACCTAAAACATAAGTTCAACTATTCCTCTTCTCCAAAAACAATAGTCATGGAACACCAACATCCTAGATCTCATTTCTCATATATTTTTCACATTTTGATTGCAAATAGGTGCTATATGAGGGGTTTGTGGTGTTATTAATCCACCCAAATATTCAACTCAAATTTTCCCATGGTGGAGCATATATTGAGGTAGATTTGTTGTTTTGTGTGTATTGTTTTGGATTCTTTGAGAAGTTTTTTTGTCATTAAAATAGATAGAAGTTGAAACTACTAAGAGGAGACTCTTCATAGAACTATTATGTGTCACCTAATTAAGGAATCTTTACAAGAAAACAAAAAAATAAAGTTCCTTAGAAGAAAGTGAAACTAAAATAAACCATAAGGAATTTTTTAAGTAGAACAAGGTTAAAGTTCAGACCTTTTGTGCTTGAAACAAAAATACTATTAAATTACTCATAATGGAAAAAAGTTGTATCTTTGGGGAAAATGGCAAACAAGGAAACAACCATCATTGCTCAAATTTTTGTATGATGAGATAAAAACATGTTGGGTTGTGAAGGGAACACCATGAGAGTTAGAAATTACCTCAAAGTGAAATTCAAAGGATACAATAAAATTTCCATTGATCAGGAGCATACATAAATACCAAAAACATAACAATTGGAACTTCCAAGAAAATACCATAAATAAGTGCTTCAGCTGCAAACTTTGTCCCTATATGCCAATCTTAAGATAAAAATTTTCCATGCTTCTCCTTAACATCCACACAATACTTGAAATTTGTGTCTTCTTTGCTATAATAAACACTCCAAACATTAATGTACTCCATTGAAGACTATTGGATTTAAACCCCTGAATGTAATTTGGAAATAATTATAGAGGAATGAGTGAGAATTTCAATAAGACTAATATTTACTCTCCACCTTGAGCTTATAAAAAAAGGGTTGGTATTGCCTGGAGGTATTGTTTTTTTATACCCTTTATTTACTTTAGATTTAATTACAGTAAATCTAAAGTTCATTTTAAAAACATTTTTTTTTAATTACAAACATTGTGACGTGTGGTGTTATGGAATAGTTATTCACAAAACCCACATTC
>LPNX010744221.1:0-12710 GCA_001517045.1 Pseudotsuga menziesii
TTTATAAATTTATTAAAAAAAAAAATAAATTCCATTTAAATTGAAAAACAATTATTTAAACTGAAAAACAATTATTTTAACTGTTACCTCTTGGGTCCGATGCCATCGTGATGAGGTTGGGTTGCTTCGGGGTGCTTGGGTTGCTTCAGGGTGCCAATGCTTACGTCGCTCTCACTTCGTATCTCGGTCGAGCTTTCACGTCACGGTGTAGTTTTGTGAAACAAACGTCGGGGGGCCCGCGACCTCTATTTATAATTTTTTCAATACAGGCACCTCGGTCGAGGTAAATACCTCGACCGAGGTATTTATTAACCCTCGGTCGAGGTTTTAATAGCTCGACCGAGGGTTAGTAAATACCTCGATCGAGGGCTTAAAAGAACCTCGGTCGAGGGCTTGATAAAACCTCGGTCGAGATATTAAAACCTCGGTCGAGGGCTTGTTAAACCCTCGACTGAGGTGCGTTTTTTCCTTTTTGCCAAAATGCGCTTGCCAAAAAGTGTTACCCAGGTCCGCGGATTCACCCGACAGTGGATCCAACAACTCCCAGACACCTGAATTCAAATCAAGCATCTCGGCGCAGAATGAATCATCAATTTCTGAATCTCCTTCAAAATCACAGACCCCGGCAACAACGAATATATGTCAATTAAAGCTGCTGGTAGCACCTCCTGCAAGGTAACAGACCACGGGTTGTTGATGCCTCCAACAGCTCATGGGAGGGCTCTCCTCCCATTTACATTTTGGATTTAGAAAGCTCAAACTGTACTTAATATGCCGCCCTGCGGGATAGAATAAAATGCCAATCCCTTCTTCAACATTCATCGTAATATTACTGCGAGCTGGCTCTAATTCTAATTTCTTGGAGTCGATTGATGCTGACAGAGCGATACGATTCCATCTCTAGGCTAGCGGATCGAATCCTATTACTCTGGTTTTAGCAGATAGAAGGCTTCTTGATTGCCCAAGAACAAACATCCAGGGCTTCGATGCATGGATGGAATAAGACACAGTGCGAAGCAAGTGGCTTGAAACTATGAAGGAGCGCCATTCCTTGCAAACAAGGGCCGCATCGAAAATGGCGTCCTCTACTGCTCGCTGCTTCGGACATAGGTGACGGTGGAGTACATCCCACATTAAATTAAATTGATGACAATGCTGCTCGGGACGGCGGAGTACAGGCCACATTAAATTGATGGCAGTGGGCTACAGTGCAGTCGAAAAGTTTAAAAACAATTCGGGAGGGTGGACTCTTTCGACCTGGACCCACGCCAGCTGGATTAACCAGCATGAACGTACATTCTAGATAAGCTCAGCCCTTTGGTGCCATGCACCCGACTATGAATTGGCTTTTGCTTTTTCGATATCTGCTTCAACTGCTTACTGTACCTTCAATTCTAGATTTGAATGTGTGATTAGGTGCCTATTGACTCCAAATATCCAGATGCCTCACACTAATGCTTATCATATGACCCTGCTGCAACAATATTATGCACTCCAGCACCATAACCATGACAGTTCCTCCTCATCATCCAGAAGCTTGCGATTTCTTCTGCTGCTACCGATCTCTTTCTCTTTGTCACAGAAATTTGTATCAAATTTCCCTCAAAAAAACTCAGGAGTATTATTTCAGCTCAAGTGATTATGTTTCAATAGAATCAACAAGCCTTGAGATTCATGCACAGTTGCTTGCCTGAAGCAATCTCGTTCTTCATGCGAAATGCATGAGACAAGGTGCGCACGCGAGAGAGAAAAGAAAGGGTTCTCAAAATATGTGAAGCTTCACATTCAGAGAAAAAGAATTGAGAAGATATCAATTTAGAGAAGCGTTGACTAGGTGGCCCCTCTGCACGCGCAGCCTATCAAAACCTGAATCAATCATTCGATTGTCCAATCCATACATACTCCATTACCCTCCAGACTTTCCAGACTTTTCTTAGAAAGCACACATCACGTATCATGATCGACGGTTCCACTGGGCAAAAGCCTAAAAATCCTAACGATTGTCCACCCACCTATGCCTTAAATATAGTGCCCAGAAGTCTCTGGATAGCTGATTTTATGGACAATAGGATCCCACGAAAATCCTTCAGATCGAAGAAGACCGTACGTATATGGTAAAAACAAACTCTTAGGTCTAGTCTTTTAAAGAAATTTGGTCCATTACTTTTCAGATTGATTTTCATAGTTCAGGGGCGCTGGCGCTGGAGAGATCAAACAAAATGAACCAACCCTAGAGTTGTAAATACAATCTTTGGTGTTTTATAGTATTATTATTAATCAGGAAACGGGTTAAATTATAAGCTATCGTAATGTTTGAAATCGGTTTCATAATCAGATTTTGATTGCGTGTCATCATTAGATGACATACACTTATCTCAATACCATTGTAATTGTATTGGATTAATAATTTCCAACAAAACCTATTCTTAAATGAATGAATTAATCATCACAATGTTTCAAAAGCGATTGCAATCCAACCAAAAATTCATTTTAGTGGTAACCCAACTTATCATATACCCACTAATGATATTGTTTAACAATATAACAACGCAGATGGAGAAACAACTTAATTTGCTTGCAGATTAGGGATTTGCTATAATTAGTATATAAGAAGAAAAACTCGAATTGGGATTTGTTCAAGATGATTTGACGTTCCTTAACCATTTCAATTAAGAGATAGTAATGGTCTTTTTGTCATTTTATGAATGGGAATCGACTGACAGTACACGTGCACCAATTCAATCATGGTAGCGAATTCTTATTTATTGTAATACACTGATCTGGTTGCTTAACTCAAAGCTATAAGGCATACTAGACATCATAATGCATATTTTGTTTTATCACTCATGAGAGCACAAACGCCAAGGATAGTGCCATCGAATCTCAACTGCCTACCACTTTGAGGCCATGCACCTGTGCCGTTCAATCTCAGCTACTTGCCACTTTGAGGCCATGCACCTAACTGTCGATGAAAGGAATCCTCGTGGCTGGCAAGGGAGGCCATTGCCCCTTAAGTGGATAATCATCTCATTAGGGTGCCAACCTTGGTCAAGAATTTAGAGGCTATAATGGACGACTTCCTGTAATGTTATTCCTTTGTACAAACCTTGAATGGGTTCATAACCGTTTTCACTCATGCTTCTTGAAATGACCCTGGGAAGAATGCTCCTTCAACTAATGCTAATGGGGATGGTTGGGGCTAGAAATTCTTGTGCTGATGGTAATGATGATTTTGCTGGAAATCCTTGTGTTCCTAGAAATGCTGTAAATAATGACGAGGCTGGTTCTATTGGGGCTAGAAATGAGACTAGAACTGCTATAGGAACTGAATCCAGGAGTGATGTAGTCGATCTCACTACTCGATGCTAGCAGGTGTCGATCACTTGATGCCAGGATGCCACTAGTCGATCCAAGAGTCAGTAGATGCACTCGATCCTGATGTCGATGCCTTTTGGTCTGTTTTTGAGCCGATGATAAAAAGGAGGGATATGTCTGGCAACTCTAGGTAATGAAACCTCCTTTTCGGCCACAAACTCTCGGCTATGACACCTGGGTATAAGCGAAACTGGCCAAGTCGTATGCGATTTTCAAAGAAAAAAATTCAGGTGGAAATGGGTTTTGATTTATTTTGTTGCTACAAGTGTTAAATCTAACTTGAGCATTTTGTTTTAATTCACTGTGTTTTCATTGCAGTATGTCATTGATGCCAAAGTATTTCCCCCAATTTTATCACTTCTATCAAAGGCTGAATTCAACGTAAAGAAAGAAGCAGTCTGGGTAATTATAAATGCAACTTATGGTAGAACTGACGAACAAAAAAGTATGGAAATGCCATCTGCGCCACTGCCATGGAAATACCTTCATAATTTATTGAGAGGACAGGCAAAAAAAGACAATTTTCTACTGTTGGAAATTGAGAAACGTCTCAGTTCAGAGCTTATCCTTGTATAATGTCTGCATAAAATAATTAGGTTAAGTTCGACGGTGCCGGGGCTCTTAGACACAGGAAAGGGGCAAATAGATTCAATTCGCACATTTATAATAGAGAAATGATTTGCATCTTCATATTTGCATGTTGCTATCGTTGAAACACTGATAGCTCGGGCGGCAGCAACGAGAAGCCAAGGTGACAGAGTTATGCGAGTTGAAGCATTCTTCAAGCACTTCCCCAATCACTTACCAAGGAGCTCATGCTCCAATAGGAACAATCTACAGCAAAAAGGTACACAAGCACTTTAGCCACGGTTTATTAAGTTGCCTCACTGTTTCATTAAGTGAACTGTTAAAAGTCTAAAATGATATGATTGCTAAGGATTATTCTAATATGGTTTGATAGAATAAATCTAGCTTATGAATGGACTGTAAATGGGGGTAAAAAATTATTTCATATAAATTTTGTGAATTGCTATAATCCGTTCAGAATCCACCTATCGTAGGTTGTTTACAAGAATTTGACATCGATATGGTCCAGTGGCAAGCCAATACAACTCAAAATAACAGAAAGAAAGGAAACGATGGAGACCATTATGGGAAAAGATTGTCAAATTGCCCATTTGTGCAGGGAGTTTCTTCTATTTCAGAGCATTCAAAAGTCATAAAAGAACAAATACTCAAGGTAAGCTCTTGTAGCAGCCACATTGTTTTCATTTTATCACATAATCCATTATATAATTTAAGAATACAAATTCAAATGCTAAGAATACAATACAAATATGCAGTTAAAGTATAAAGATGAAGAGCTTAATGAACAAGTTCAGTTTACCTTACTATTCAACATATCCATAAGTTCTAGAGGCTTGGCTGCAAGCAACATATCCATAAGTTTTAGAGGCGTGGCTGAAAGCAAATAGAATATTAGCAGCATATCTGCATCCAATAGGCATTTTATGAAGGGCAGGCGGTGGCAAGCATTAGCCAACTACCACAACGTAGTCGGTGGCAAGCAAGCATTAGCTAGGTGGTACCATCAAACAGTGGCATACTAATTAGTGACATGCAAATTAGCCAAGTGGCACAATTACATTTCAAGTAATGTTGCGATATTGTGCAGGTTCTCTCATATTACATTTAACATTAAATGTCAAGAGTAATGATAGCATTACTCAATCTTATAATCTCTTCATTATTGATTTGTAAATGCAGTGGCAAATATCTAAGGTTATATCACAACTTGCATCGATTTGAGGCCAAATAAGGCCTCGAATCTTTTGATTGGACTATAAAACGGTTTCATAGATGAGATTGGGTAAAATAAAGTAAGTTGACTAAAATCAAGAAAGAACTTAGGTTATATGAAATAAAAGTGCCTAGATATGCTCACCGTTTTAATGAAAAAAATCAGCAAGCCGATTACTAGAGTCCCTGCTAGCCGGGCAGGGACTAATAAAGGCGTACATATTGGTGATTGCATCTAAAAGAAACATGTGCTCCAAGAATAAAACGGGGCATTGCCACTTGGTCCACCTGCTCTCGCAAGTAGAAAGATTTGATTTCAACACGTGGATTGACTTGTAAAGTGGAAATGCATAAGTTGTTTGTTTTCCCAACTAGCCACTTTGCTCGACATGCAAAAAAGAAAAGTTTGCTTTCAACACGTGTGGATCAATGCCCCTTGCATTCCTTGAATCTATTGTAAAGTTTTCACTATATATATTTATACTATGTATGACCATAATAGCACGATCTCACTATGTTTTAACACCATCGTCCATGTTGTGTAAGTCTTGTTGTCAGTGCTATTGGTTTTGTTTGGTATATTAAGAGAGATCCCAATTAAACCCACACAACGATGTTCTACTGTCTAGGCATCTTATAATAAGTGTTTCTCGATTATATGTTATGTTCTCACTCTGTATTATTTAAATTGTTCTTTTTCATTCTTATGTTTTATTGTATTGTCTTTTTGCATGGAGTATAAAATCTAGGGAGAGGACCAGCCTGCACATTGTGGCTTCAAAGCAACTTGTGGTTACCCCTCTATTTTTCAAGATTTATGGCATGTTTCCTACTTGGGTTTGCTTGTTTGAAAGTTGTTATTACGTCTCTGAGAGTCTTCGGGTATGTTTCCGGTACAAAATAATCTTGACCTTTGCTTGTTTGAAAGTTGTTATTACGTCTCTGAGAGTCTCCGGGTATGTTTCCGGTACAAAATAATCTTGACCTCTTCTTTGAAGGTTTCGATGGTATCATTGTCACAAAACATCAATTATCAATTATAGAAATTAAGTATTATATTTTCATTACAGAAATTAAAACACTATATTTGGAAGAAGTATATTTCCTATTTTACCAAACTATATTTTCCATTCTGTTCTGAGAACAAAATTATCTTCAATGTTCGAGGAAATCAATCTTTACACTAAGTGTAATTAATTCAAACAATACTATATCATTATGGCCATAAGTTAGACATTATAACTTTTTATTGTAACAAATAATATAATTAAACCAAAACAAGAAAAGTTGCATACGAGGTCCCTGATTCGATTACAATTTAAGGCAACAAAAACAGTGTAGGGACTTGCTACCTTGGTTTTAAATTCAGTTCAAATGAATTATTAGAACTTTGTTGAAATAAAAAGCTATTTTAAGGATGAGAAGAAAAACAGAAGTACGCATTGCAAAGCATTAGCGAGCCGTCATTGAGGGGTTCAAGCAATTCTGTGAGTTGAGTCAATCCAAACAAGCACTATTGCCTACATCATTCTTTCAAAGGCATTACCCCTCACGTTTTTAGGGAAAGGTTGAACCTGTTTGAAATTCATTTTGTGATTTGATTATACGCTCCACAAAATTCCAAGAAACTTTTGTTCTTCTGGTCTTCCTCCCAATTTAGTGTTCATTATTTAGATTTCATTATACACTCCGATCAATTCCAATAATCTTTTGTTCTTCCTAATTTTCCACCCATTTCAGTTATCTTATTTTCAAATATTTACGCAGTAAGTGATTTCATTTTTCATGTTTCCCTCTTGAAGAAGCACATAGTAATTAGCCAAAAGAATTCAGAAATTGAATGCCTAGAACTGAAATTCCGTAAATATAAACAGGTAGAAATAGGAAAATTTCGGAGCCTCATTCTTAAAGCTTCAAAGCACTTAAATTGTCCATTTAGTGTTGTATCAAGCACCAGCAGCAACTTCAATTATGAATAGCTTTCGTCGTTTATTTTTTGAAGTCCTGCAGTACAAGCTTTATGTCTAATTAGTTTTGACATTACAAGGATATTTGTTTGATGGTTTAAGTGGAAGTGCGAGTATTTTTTTAAGTTATTCATTTCACATAATGGTAGCATATTTTTTTTAAGTTAATATCCATTTCATTTCATTTTTTTAAGCTCCATTAAATGAGACTTACGCTCCTCGGTATGCCACGGTGGCAGCCTGGGACTGTCCGGGTATTCCACGAATACATTAATGCAATGATTGGTACTGTACATAATGTGGATGGAAGCCGCGGACAGGTGTCCAATGGTACCCCGGGCTCAATCACGTCAACCCAAACTATAGCATATACTTTGGTTTATGAAATAAAATTAATCCTAGATTACAACTAATGCCTCCCTACATGGACATAATAAGCTTCTAAACCATGTATATTCAACTGCAGAAATATGTAGTTTAACATATTTTTGACACTTTAATGCTCGACCCACTTCTAAATGACATGTCCTTATTTTATTTTCCCATAAAACAGTCTCCCTGTTAGCTGCCGCGTTCCCCTCCAATGTGACATGGCCATCTTGAATTGCAAAGACGTGTCACAGAACTGATGGTATAAGAAAATAAGAGAAAATAAATGTAGAAGAGCGTTTTCCAACCTCGACGTCACCAACTAACGAACCAAATGGTCAAAAAAATTCATAATTTAAAAATAATTTAATTATTTTTAATTTCTAGTATAGTTAAATCTTAGTTTGAAAAAAAAATATATGTTCCGTACAGACAAACTCATATGAGCGAACTGTTTATAAATGTCCCCGTCGAGGACATAAATGATCATAAATATGAGTTGAGTTATATGAATAATGGATAGTTTTTTTTAAATGGTATATTTTTGGTAATAAGAGGAAAGAAATTTGGTATTTTTCAGTTTAAAGTTTGACAAATATTTATTTTGATGAAAGCATAATATCTAAATTATATATACTAACAATACATCACTCTTTATCCTTTCTCGTTTATTATTATTTACCCTATCACCCTTTGTCACACTGAAAAGAGCCGCTAATATACCAAAAACATCCCAAGTGGATACCCAGAAACAAAAAATAAATCCCACAAAGTTGCAGCTACCAAGTCAATAGCTACACAGAATGATACAAGGCTAGTTGTTCAACATATTGACTCTATCACCTTTGTAAGATCATGCACTCCAATTTTTCGTTTGGTTTGTTTCTTATTGATCATAAACAAATAGAAATTGAAGAAAATTAGTGGTGTGAAAGAGAAATGGATGGTTGTAGGTGAGCATAAACCAGCATAGATCCAAATTCTAGGCTCTATCAAGCATCGAGAGGGATCAAATCTCTCGAGGTGCAAACCTCTTCTAAACATTGTACTAAAGGAACTATCACCTTTGGTGTGTCCTATATATAGTCATTGATTTGATTCAAACCAAAAGACACATCTTTTTATTTAAGGCACGAACGTATAATATTTTTAATATTATTTATAGCCGACATAAAATATTTTTTATTATTTTGTATTTTGTTAGGAACAAACATTAAAACGTATTCCTCATACATGGTTTTAAAACCATGTGCAAGGCCCTCCTAAAACCATGGGTTGGTTAGGAGGCCTTGCAAATGGTCTTAAAACCATTTGCAAGGCCCTCCTAAACCATGTACAATAAAACCATGGGTTGTTTAGGAGGCCTTGCAATGGTTTTAAAACCATTTGTAAGGCCCTCCTAAACCATGTACAATAAAACCATGGGTCGTTTAGGAGGCCTTGCAAAACCATGTGAAAGGCCAACACTTTTTTTAGGATAATTCAATTTTTTATTTCTTATTATTTTGTTAGGTAGGAACATTACAACATCTCCCCCATATTGTGTTGTTTTTTTATCGACATTGTTTTTTGGCCGATAATTAATTTTTTTATTTTTTATTGTTTTGTTAGGTAGGAACATTATAACATCTCCCCGATATTAGGTTGTTTTTGTGGCCGACGTTTATTTTGGCGGATAATTAAAATTTTTAATTTTTATTATTTTGTTGGTAACAAATGTTACAACATCTCTCCCATACTCGGCAATACTATTTTTTGCCAACATAATATAGGCAACGTTACAATATCTCCCTCATGACAAACGTTACAAGATCTCTCTCATACTGGCCTGTAGAGCACCTCTCGACGCAATGATAGGAAAGTAGGAATCGTTAACTCATTATGTATTTGATGCTCATTGGATGCTTGAGAACCTAGCGTTGTTTTTAATAGCATTCTTGGAAGACATTAAATAAATTGGACCCTTTCTGTTGACACAAGAGCATTGGAAGGGAAGGATATCTTTGAGAAGTTTTTGAGTGGAGAAACTGAAGATCTTCCTTGTGTTGAGTAGGGAAATGGAAGGGAGTTCCATGGTTGTTTGATGGTTGGATGAGGTCTCTAAGGGCTTTAAAATGAGCAAAACCATTTATTAAGGAGAGCAAATGGGTTGGTTTGAATGAGTTAGAAGCATGTAGCTTGGCTATGTTGTCTTAGTGACTTCATAGCCTAGCTTATTAGTTGCATTGCATTGAATGCATACAATTGAATGGAAGGTTGCTCATACATAAACAATTTCTTGGATTGTCTTCTAGTAAAATATTTTAAAAAAATGTTTTGTATATTAATGAACCCATAATTATTTTGAGATTATAGTAAAATGTGTTATAGAATTTTAATGGTTATTTTAATAACTACATATCCCATGTTTGGGAGTGTTAAGGTTATCTATACAAATGGATAGAGTAAGAAGTTATGTAGATGCAAACAAAACATTTTAATTTGTTTAATTTATTTCCTTGTAAATCAATAAGTGTCCCCATAGATTCGACATGAATGGAACCCTTCACTAGAGTACCAAAGTCCCCACCAAACACCAATCAACTAAAGCACGAAAACAAAACATCAAATGGTGTCACGTAATTAACATAATATATCATCACATGAACATAAGTTTGTTTTGAAATCCCCACATGATAATTTTTTTTTTTGGTTTTTAACAACATTGTATATTTGTTTGCTTTCAAAATAATTAAAAATAATTAAAAATAATTAAAAAAAAAAGTTGGACCAAATTAGAGTAAACAAAATTTCCGTCGTTTGTTCTAAATACAATAAAAACTATTAAAAAAATAATAAAAGAGAATATTTATATACAACATTTATTGAAAATTGTTTCTTCATATATAATATTGAATCTTTCTAAGTAAAAAAATTGCATTCATGGATCATTTTTACCTTCTGATAATATTGGATTGTGTAAATAAACTACAACATCTACCTCACATTTATTTATATTGGTATTCTTGCAATGTTTGTTCTTTGGCACACATGTAAAACTATATGTCAATTGGAACAAATCTAAGTTTTTTTCTCATCCATCAATAAGGCCATGAGAATATTTTATATGATCGGAAGGACTCTTCAAGGCCAAGTCATAGGGACTATATATATATATATATATATATTAGTGTAACTTAGTGGAGCGTATAGGGCTATACGAGCTCGAACCGTAGATCTTCTGGGTAGAACAGATCAAAGTTCTTATTATCAAAATTATTTGAACTGTTCCAAGAACCCAACATGCATTTTCTCGTATTGGGCTCTTTCATTAACTGATGGAAAGATCGGTTAGTCTATCATTCTCCTCTTTCCGGGAAGATACTAATATGGCTCTATGTGCTCCAAATTCTTACCCTTCGGAACCAATCCCAAAGTTATTCAAAAGTTTTCCTTAATGTAGGTTTGCCTGGTGCTAGTGCCCACTATTATTCTAATATTTTTTCTATGTAGTTCCTCTAATTACGCTTCAACCAAACAATCTTAATAAGAAAATTTTGATAATCAACATCTTGGAAGATACCTAAAGTCACCCATTTCCATGCAAATAAGATCCCCCACATTCTCATTTCCTAATCTAACAAGCAACATATTTCCATTTTCAACATCATTGATATGATTAAATGTTGTCTTTGGCTTGCTCCACTCGGGTCCAACTTTGTATGATTTCACCTATCATATTTTCAAAACTATTATCCATATTAATTTAAATTGCATAGAGAGAATTGTGGTAAGCTTGGGTGAGAAGTTCTCAAAATATGAGTCAATTATATCCACTATTGTATGATCATCTTAAATTTCATTTAAGATATTTTCATTCCTCTATAATATTTAGAGAATTCTCATTGTTACCACATTCTTATGTATGATGTTATTCTTCCTTTATTTCTCTTAAACATACTTCATTATCTTTTGGATGTTGGAAAAGTGGCTTTTATGTGGGAAATTTAGGTTGATGTTCATCATCTCTCGTGCACATTTCATTGATTCTAACTCTCTTATGGATCGTATAATTCCATTTTTTTCATGCAATCTATATCCTTGCTCTATATTGAATATGTAGGCTTCACATAGCTACACTCCATGTTGCAAAATATCTACCTTGTATCCAATAGAAAATGCAAAAGAAACATTAATACATGTATACTAAATGAAATATATTTGTTATTTACTCGAAACAAAAAAGTATATCACTAATATTTATCACATGCTAATATTGTTTAATTAACCTATGTTGTGCCTAATATCCAATAGTTCCATAGATGTGTGTTTCCTTCATCAACATCTTCCACTAGGATCAATTGTGACTTAGTGGCATCAATTATCAAAACCATAATGTACACCATTAATCTACCCAATTTTATGATGCAACCCTTCTTAACTCAATAACTTGGTCATTAAGCATAGTCCTATTTTATGAAAAATATATTTGTCATTACAACTTTAATAAATTCTATAATAAACAATTAAATTTAAGGCTAAAGCATGTAAATTATGCTTTTGTATTCTATGAAAAACACAACCTTCAACAAAGGAATATAAATTTAACAAGTAACAAGAGCGTGACAATGATAAATAATGTGCACATTGAGACATCTATTAAACATAGTATATGTCAAATAAGGTATCGAATTGTGATAACCGATAAAGAAACAAAAACAATTTCATCCATAATTAGGTTGTGACAACATAAAGTAAATACTAATAAAAACATTTGACAAAGGAAAGTACATGGAAATTTTTGAGTTTTCAACACCACATACAAGTTACTTATGTGTTAAAAATGTATGGTATGTGTCGAGCTAAATATATGTTAGTAATTAGGGATTTAAATTATCAATCAGGGAAATCATAAACTTAAAGATGCGGGCACAGGAAATGCAGGATTAGAACCTATTCTAGCCTAAATGTTGGAAAGCACACTTCAAAATGCAATAATACCAAACCAAACAATGAGGTAAACTAACACCATATGCTTAGCTTTGTTATTGGACCATAGGATCACATCTCCCGAGTTAGATCCCGACCTTCAATGGCTTATTCATGTAATGATTGGATACTGTTGGTAATAACTCCCGATCCAATATTCTATTCATGGTTAAAACATTAATTTATAGATTACAATGAGGCGGTTGAGAACCAGCCTTTTCACCTTCCCAT
>LPNX010744221.1:15484-47434 GCA_001517045.1 Pseudotsuga menziesii
CTGACGAATCTCCACCAAGGATAGCAGGCTTCTCTACAACTCTGGAAGATAGAGAACGTTCTTCAACAAGAAATCAGGGAATCGAAGCATCTTCAGTCGAATGGTGCCCATTCCCTTTGGTTTAATACTAGACTTATCTGCAAATTAAACTATGCCATCTATTGATTCATTCAGTTCTTCAAAACAGTCTTTTCTAAATGTCATGTGTGATGTTGCACCAGTATCAAGCAGCCAACAATCTTTATAAGATGAGAGAGAATTCATTTCATTAAATCCAAGATTACAATGTGCAACAATACAAGAATCAGAAAATTTACTAGCATCTTGGTCATCTTTCTTCTGGTTATGCTTGTCTTTGATGGATTCCCATGAAGCCCAACACTGATCTGATGTGTGCCCAGTCTTTCCGCAATGCTTGCACTGCAAATCTGATCTTTTGCTTCTGCCCCCTCTGCCTCTGAAATTTCTTCTTCCTCATCCTCTTTTGCCGCAATCTCCCTTGGAAGGGTCTTTGGATTGGTCTTTGCCAGCTAGGGCAGCACCAATACTAGATGCCAAAGAGTGCATCTTTACAACTGTTAGTTTACAATAATAAACTTGATATGACAAAGAGAAAAACAATAACCTTGCAGGTCTACAGTCTCTGCCAAGGTGTACAATGCAAGCTTCAGGTGAGCATACACAAGCTTCTTCAGTATACAAAATATATCAATCACGAGCTTAAGATATACAGCAGCATTCCTTTTTATACAATATGTGGAGGCACCAGAAGCTAATATATTAGTGTGCAAATGATATAAGTGCACAAAAATCAAGCACCAGACTATATACCCTGCAAAATCAAGTGATTAGCAGCAGCAATTATCAGCAGCAATTGTCTGGATTGCAGCAACAATCTTCACATTCAGCTCCACGCAGCTCCACTCGGGCAGCTCTTCAACTTGGTCGCAGATGTGATATGCTGATAGATATTATGCAGTCTTCAATATATGATATCAATCACACATAAGAATGTCTCAAATATCAGCATCCATTACACAGTTTCAAATTGCAGTATGCATTATATCAGTCTGGCAGCATACATTATATTAGCAGCATACATTATATCAGTCTTCATTATATCAGTTTGGAACTAGGGAAAAACTAGGGTTTTATGCGCTTTAATTCAAATTTACAGCGTCCATGGGCCCATTCCACCCATCATCCTTCACGCATATGAGAGAAGGCACTCGTCTTTACATCTATATCAAAGTTTCAATACAAAAGCCAGGTCACGGGCCTCTTTCAAACGATGCAAATGAAAATATTTGCAGACTTTTCCCTTAAACTCCATGCATAGAAATTAGGGCACAAATTAGGTTTTATGCACTTCACCAGAAAAACATAGCATCATCTCACAACTTCCATCTTGAACATGAAGGTGATATGACACAACCTGAACGCTTCTTTAGAAGACGCAGCCACAGTCTCTCCACGCAGGCAGTCTCTTTCACAATGTACCAACAATCTAAATGAACATGTTTACAAATTCCATGCAGTTCCACTCAAAGGTGTGAATGGGCTTCAGTCACCGGGATTCAAAGGATTCATAGCAGCAAGACTTTCACTCTTTAGGCAAATGAAAACACACAATAGCAATTCGCCAGACCGAGAATCACATCCACTTCAGAACTCATTAAATACATAGCAGTCACAGTGATCATAGCTCATACAAAAACAATCTCAGGCTCATACATCAGCAATACTTCTTACAGCCTTCTCCACGCAATATATATTATCATTCTTCAACATATATCAATTATTCAACTGCAAATATACCTTCACGCAGGTTCTGGCTGAGTATATGTAAGATATCATCCCTCACACAAATCACAGCTTCAAATACGTTCATTTCTTTATTATGCAATTCTGTCTTAGCTGACAGTTCACCGCTTATCTCCAATACTCGCTTGCCCTCTTCCACTTGAATCTTAACGTCATCCTTCGATAGACCCGAGATGTCGGCTTTTATGATATGAGTCATTGGCGTCTCTTTCCAGTTAGCCTGAATGTGGGTATTCTCTACAACATTGGGTTGCCAGTTGGAGGCCAACTAGTCCACCCAATCAGAGAAATCCAACGTATCTGTCAGGAACAAAGCATTCGCCCTTCGACTTTCAGGAAATGGAAATGGTGTCAACGCCATGGTCGACCTTGATTCTTGATCAATGAAAATGATAATGAATGAATTCCTACAAATTTACTTTGCTGGTATGAATACATAGGGAGCATGAAGGAAATCTCACGGAGGAAATCTGAGAAATACAACCAGCAGGAGAGTGGGAGCAGTGATGTAGGAAACAATAGCGAATGGTCTTACACACTCAACGCAATTCCAATTGCACCCAGGTTCAATGGATTAGGGTTTCTTCAGCACACAAACTCAATCATGAAGGAATTTTAAGGCAGACAATGCATGCGACTCGACTGGCAGACTGATGGAGCAGTCTGGCAATTGACTGGCAAGCAGAATGCCAGGAATGGGCAGAAATGCAGCAGGAGTTATGGCAGACAGCCCTGCTCTGATACCACTTGTTGGTAATAACTCCCGATCCAATATTCTATTCATGGTTAAAACATTAATTTATAGATTACAATGAGGCGGTTGAGAACCAGCCTTTTCACCTTCCCATGCAACTATTCAAATTCCTATTTATTTATTTATTTACAATAATCCTGACGAATTATATTCTAACAGATACGCTACAAAAAAACTAAAGCAAACTGTAAAGGCAAGAAAATACAATTTAGAAATGACTTTTGAGCAAAAACTACTAGGTTGTTGCAAGGTAATGATACCCTCTTATGACACGTTAGTTGCAATGGACTTCTTGAAAAACATAAATCCAATTATTAAATCAATTTTTAGAGGTACCTACACAACTTTTTAGAATATGGTGTAAAATGATGAAAGGTAGACGATTGGGTCACCTTCTAGGATATATAACTTTGATTTATAGAAAATAGGTATAATTCCCAAAAAAATGGTGTTCTTCTAAGATTGGTATGTTATTTTTTTCTAAAACATAATGCATATGTTCGCATTAGGACCTAGGTTTGGTATGTAAATTGTCCAAATCTGTGAAAACAAATTATGTAGAGGTTATTGGCGTACTTTCATTTGTTGCAAGTTCAGATTCCTTGTTTGTCGACAAAACCCACGATATCGGCCCGACAGAGGAGAAATATTTCAAAAACACCTGGGACGTAGACGAATTATCACCCAAGATATCTTATGGGAACTACCAGAACTAGGTTTATGCAGTTATGTCAAGGAATTCCTTCTCTTGTCTCATGGTCTCTCTCTCTCTCTCTCTCTCTCTCTCTCTCTCTCTCTCAGTATCTCTTCTCTTCTTTAGTCTTTGAATGGATGATCCACACATAGCTTGGATCGATCCTCTCTCTTTCCCACTTATGATTGGACATGGAACCACCTAAGGATTGAACCACCTGCACGCAACTTGGGTTCATGCTTTTATAATATTTTCTTCTTTTACACTTCTTGATTAAAACCGTCGACAGACTCTCAATTGTTAGTCAACATGATGACTTTCTATTTTAGTACATCTTGTTACATCTAAAAACAGGCACTATCAGCCAGAATTACAAACATGTTTTATTACTAAGAGAAAGCTTTTAGCCTAACCAACTCTTTACCGAAAATAAGTTGAACTTTGCTTTTCGACTTACTTTATTCCTCTTTTGTCGTGGCTTTTCCTCGTCTTGCTACCAAAATCTTCATCTTTCCGTTCATTATTCTGGTTATCTTTTCCTAGGGCCAACAAAGGTGTAGATAACAAATGTTTCTAGTGCAACGCTATTTTTCCAACAAAAAAATGAGTAAATTTTATATATTTTTTAAATTAAGGAATTCATCGAAGCCCTAAAATGGAAAAGTTGAGCATTAAGCCCCGCTATCATGGTATTAACATAATTAAACTACTTTTTATTTTTTAATGCATAGGTATTATAATTTCTAGTATACTTATGCAGGTTCTTTTCCATTTTCGAAATAGGTGAGCCTTCCAAAAGTTATAGCCAAAATACACGACCTATGTTTTACATAAATTTTACATGAGTGCAAATAAAAATGAATAAAAAATAGAAAACACTAGCAAAATTATTCAAAAAATAGGTATTTGGAATCTGCATAGAGAGTTCTATAAGTGTGTGCAGTTTCATTAGAAGTCGACAAGTGGATCGTATACATGATCAAGGTTTAAAAACATGAAGTTATAGAACATGGTTTGTTTTGCTATAATGCATTCTAAGCCATAAGGTTTGGTAATTTGAACCTTGAACCAAACATTCCAACTCATTAAACACAGAAATGCAAAAGAGCAATCACGCCAAAAAAAAATCAAGTTCAAGTGCGCATGGGTGTTAAAAGCGTGTGCACATGTTATGAAAAATATTGCACAAGGGTGAATCCTTCCCACTTGGTGAGGGGAAAAGCTTTGTATGTTATATTAAGGCCTCAGTATTAGGTGCCCCTTTGTGGTGGGTGAGTGCTCCAAGTGATTTTGCAAGTGGTTGTTAGTGAAATAAAAGAAAAACAAAAAAAATGAAAACAAAATTAAACAAAAACAAAAGGGTAGGAATGCAAACTCCAACAACCAATAGATGCCAAAACACTAGGCTTGTATTTCCCAATGTTCAAGCATGTACAAAACCTTGGAGATGTGAAATCCAAAATAAGGAAAAAAATCCCTCCAAGGGGTGTCTATTTAGTTTACACTAGATGTCAAATGGATTGAAGAACGAATGAGAAGAACACTCCCTTGGAGGTAGGTGACAAGGGATGTTGTTAAATGATAAACAAGAGGGAAGAGGTGAGATACGAGGGAGCTTAAGCACAATTACAATAGAATAAACTTGATATGATTTCTTCTTAAAATAAGCATGCCCATGGCTTCCTTTTATAGGCCAAGAGGTGGTCAAGAAATAAAAAGATTCCAGTGTGAACTCTTTGATCTCATAATCTAGCTCCAAGTTACACAAAGGAGACCATTTAAAGAACCCAAGTGTGTGAAGAGCCAAAATTCGAATTCTTGGAGGTAATGGAGCTTTCATAAGCGTTTAACACACCACTGGTGAGTGATATCTCATTGTCTCTATCAATCGTGTGGATCTTGAAGGGAAATCCATGTTGGTCGCACGGTAGTTGAATTGGTTATAGGCATGGTAGCACATATAAATAAACATTTTCCACGCAGACTTGTATTTTGACTGATTCTGTGCATTTTTGGACTCATGTTGCTTCTTGGTTATTGTGGGGATACCTTTAGTGGGATGCATGCTATATGTTGGTGATACTTTACCATGTAAACTGCAAAAATGTTGCATGTGTGCAAAATTTAAGCATTAGCAGATGCCCCCTAATGTATGACGTTCAAAGGGTACTATAGAGCCAATAATGCATCATCATTTATTTTATTTTCTCTATGTAGTTCTTGAAACTGTTTGAAACATAGATGAACGAATAGTCCCTTCCTAAGGAGGAAGGTTACTAGTGGAGCATTAACCAATAGTGTTGCTTTTATACAAATGAGGAAGGAATTCACATGCTTGTGAAGATTCCCAAAAGGGATACAAAATGAAGAGACTCGAGGGTATACCCATAAACTACTAGGACATGGATGAAGGTAGCTTCAAACCATGTGAGAGTACATGAACTTGGAAAGGATGTCACTAGCATCGGAGAAGAGGAATTGTTGAAAATAAGAAGAATCCCACTGGGGTGGGGATAAGTATTACTTGTGAAGTCACTAAGGGGGGATACACTTTACTAGATGTGATGCTACCATGATTTGAAAATGTGAACACTGCTACCTTCAAAATGTATGACTCTTCCTGATGTGATATTTGTGTCGACGTTGAGCATATGGGATACCACAAGACTAGATGGTAAGAGTGGGGCTCATGACTTCTTTTGATCAATGTAAACTTCGGGAGTAACTGATGACAATTTTTTTCAAAGTATGGGGACAGAGTGTAAGAGAGGGAGACAAACTACAGGTGAAGGATTTTTTTGGTACACAATATTGAGGGAATGGTGACTGACAAAAATAACAATGTTGTGAGTAGGGAGACTCAACTACATCAATCAAATTCAACTAGGGGGTTTCTACCAAACGAATTGGGTGGTTCCATCGGCTTGAGGGGATTGGGGCACCATTTGTACATAAGAATAATTGGTGGGGTCCCTGCGGTTTTGGGCATGTCAAGGGACCAATTAGATGATAGGTGGGACTCCTACATTTTTTGGTGATTCAAGGAATCAATTTGATTATGGGCGACGTTCCCACTATTTTGAGTGGATCGGGGAACCTTTTTCCAAAACGAAGTGATGGTTATTTTGCAAATGTGAAGATAAGAGCCCCATGAATCAATGCCATGCAAAATATTCTTGCAGGAATAATTGAATGGGATCGGTTGCTTCGGAGGAGGGGGACCCATTGTTGGCTTCACGAGGGTGGTGATACGAAGGAGATTGCATATGGAAGAGTGATCATGGGGGTATGAGAGGGACATTGTAGATATTTCTCATAACATGTGATGAGGAATTTGGTGGCATGAAATGCTGAAGGTGGGAGAGTAAATGCACAATTATAAATGATGAACTATGGGTGGGTATTTTCACAAGTGGGGAAAATTCGTCAGACTTGTGGGGGGAGCAACATCATGGGTGTCAAATAATGATGGGGTTTGCAATGCTGCGAAAACCTATGGGGGATATGTGTGATTCACGGAAATTACATTGATGGGACATCCATACTGGAATTTGAGGATGGAGTCTTGTTCTTATAATGAAAAAATCATGGTAGGTATGTGGTTATTAGGGGGAATACTGGTGATGGCATGATAATTGGAGGGAGAATGGTACCTATATTCTAGTTCCGGGATAATATCTATGAGATAAATTTTGCATTGTTTTTAATGAGGGAGAAAAATATTCGTGTTCTAGTAATAAATCCTATACACATGATGTGCATACCCAAGTGTAGTAAAGAACAAGACAAATGTATGTACAATGCAAACATAAATTAGGAAAAAGATAACACACCTATGGGGATGCAATTGGAAAATGAGTGTAAGATGAAATGCCCAGGGTGGGGGAGAGGGTGAAGTCACTTTATAGTTCTCAATGTGTTGGTACAATGGTGTGGATTGTTCATCAAGCAGATCTATGGTTTGTGCATGGAGAGGTTTTGAATATTGGGCCAAACCCTTAAAATAGTGGTGGGGCCCATTTTTCAAAATCATTTGTATCGTTTGAATTACGTGTCTTTGAGGGAACGTTTGTGGATTCTGAGAGCATGGTACAACAATTTTCTGAGTGATGAGAGCCAGGTAATCCTGAAACCTATCTTGTGCATTTTATTTAGGTATATTTAGGATAAGGGGGGCCAAATTCCCATACGACTAGTTTTTATCCATAATGGTTGGTCATGTGAGGTTTTGGAATTATAGTGTGTGGGGGCATGAGAAATCATCTTTATGTTGCACTGGTGCAGTGCGAGATAATGTTTGATGGCCATTCAAAGCGTGGTATTTGTGATCTTTGGTAATTATTATGGCCCACACGACTATTTGAAAGACATTTATGCAAGTGCGCGACCGAGGGACATAAATCTTGTGCTCATATAAATGTGATTGGTCTTGAATCATTCACAGTTGAACATGGCTAAAGTGTGGATGTACCGTGCAAGTCAGACGTAGGTAACTTGATAGCAAGTGAGTTAGGCACGATCTACACATGGTAGAGTCATGCTACCACGCAAGTTGATAGAAAAAGCTCGCACGAGATAGGGTTGGGAGGTTTTCTCTAGTATGGTCAACATTACTAGATCTACTTGAACTTAATCATGTTTGCTTGCAGGTGTAGATGGATGTTGAGTGGTGTGATCATATATATGAGGATCTAGTGGATTTCGTATGAGGGGACCTACAATCTATGCATACATTTACTGATGCATAGCTCCTAAACTTTTTCAGGTGCCCATTCATGAGATTGGCATATTATTTGTTATGGGAAATCATCGAGATGTGGGATATGGATTAATTTGTATTCCACGTAGTGGGAGAGGACCTGAGCATTACGACTAAGGATATATATTTCTTGACAGGTTTGAGTCAATATGGGGTGCAAGAGTCAATTCATCCAACCATGGGTGGAGGTTGAACAATCTTGGTTCTGATCGATCAGTATTACAACAATGATCATGATGTCCTGGACTTAGGAAATATTCCAGGGAGGAATCTCCATAGTTTATTAGTTTAATTTATTTATGCGGTGGTGTTGAGGATACTCAGGGTGGACTACCCTCACAAGATTATTGGAGGGAAATTTCTACTGGTTGAGAGGGTGGTAGGATGTCATCAGGTTGTTGGGGCTCATTGCTATGAGAGAGCAAGATGGAGTAGCTAGATGAGTTACGCGGGGGTGGGGGGGGAGGACAATGAACTTTCACCACGGGAGCATCTAATGTTCCTATTCATTTAAGAGGTATCTCTCTATGAGACCATTGGTCATGGTACCACTAAGGGGGCATCGAGAGCCTTCCATGGTGTATTGTGATGATGTGATGCCTATCCTTGGAGGGGGTGAGGTAGGAGCATATTTCACTCCTCATTTTATGGAGGTGTGGCTTAAATGCATTGTACCAATGGATTGGTACCCTTGGGCCAGGATGGACTACATAGGGGACCTAGAATTACCACAACCAATCCATCGCCAGGATTCCTTAGGTATGTGTTATGTTTTGTCATTAAATCTATTTATGTACATTTTGATGATTATGCGCATATTCTGTGATATATGTATTGATGATGGGTATTTTTATATGTGATGTAGATGTTGGACCAGTGCAAGCACCTCATAGGGTTCATCACTGTCTCAACGAGATGAGGTTACAGGGTCGACAATAGATTTTGTGGGAGGAGGTGGAGAACCTTGATTTGTTGTTACGATTGCTAGTGGTGATGCTCTTGTTGGGGGAGCATTTGGTGGGGATGTTTCAGCCGTGACCTTGGTGGATTTGAAGAGATTCCTTGGCGAGATGACCATGGGGATAGGCGATCGTGGGGTCACTGATTTGAATGATGAGAAGCTTCTACAGACTTTGCAGCTTCTAGCAGATTGTGAGCTTGGTTGGAGGGTGGTGATGCCATGCTTAGTAGTGGCATGCCATGTGGCATGGGAGGCATATGGAGGACAGGTTTCATTGGCTAGGAAGAGACCACGACCAGGACTGGGATCAACATGAATACTTTATCCAAAGGCGGCGAGAAGCGAGGCCATATGACTGATAGAAATTATGGGGCCCCGTGATCCAGCTACTAGTGGGGCATCCTAAGTGTGTAGGCATTTTTGTATCTCGTGTGTACACAATATGAGACCATCCATCGAGGTTGTAATTTCACGTGGAGGGCTTGAATATGCCCCTAAAAGGTAAAAAATCCTTGTACATTCCTGAGACGATGTCAATGTAAGGGGGTTGGCTGACCTCTCCTACTATGGTTAGGCAAATCTTAGGATTGGTAGTGGCATGGGGGTCATAGTAGTTGAGCTGGTTAAGGGTGACAACCTTCCGTTAAAGGGAAACATCATGATGAAAATTACCGAGGAGGTGACCTCCTTCATGTCATACATATAGCTACAACCCAAGAGGATGTTGTAGTCGAGTTGGGAGTCGACTACTTCAATATTGATCATGACCATATTTCCCCTTAGCTCGATGGGGACATTCTGGTACAATCCTCATGGTTGAGATGGTCGCACGTCATATGTAGGGAGGGCGGTAGATGATGGGACTAACTCAGGCGAGACTAATACATTTGAGGACATGACACAAATGGATGTACCTTCATCGATGATACAACAATGAAAGATAATTTGTTTTACGATGACTAGGACTTGGAATGTGACTGATGCGAGTAGTCGTGGTTCAACTTTATTAAGTTTGAAATTCATAAGGTTCAAGTATGAAGGTTCAATGGTCCCAAGTGCATTCAATAGTGCTTTCATTGTGTTGGGTAATATTAAAGCACTTCTAAGGTGGACATGACAGGGGGCAATTGGGTCAATTCTTCCACAATACTATAATGGTGTGCGACTTTCATATAAGGATTATGAGGTGTATGTCGAAGTGGCACCTTTGGTATCCTTGGGATTTGTTATGTTCTTGGGAATGGGATCTAAAAAGGGCCTCCTTTGTGGTTGGGGAGGGATCAAGACTTGTGTACCCTTTGGCACGAGTATGAAGTTGTATGAATTCCAAGTTCATGAAATGTTTTGAAATGATATATCACCTGAAGGGTGTGGGTCCAGTTGTTGAGTGATGAAACCTTGATTGGAAAAGGGTTGTTGCCATATAACTTGTTGGGGTTGTGTTGCATTAGGAACCCCAGGGGGATTTATTGTTGTCTTCTTCTTTTCTTCCACCAACTATTGGTAGTCAGGGATAAGCAAAAAATGGTGAGTCTAATGACCATACTCTCCACAGGTCGAGCAAGAGTAGTTCGTCCTCATGTTTGTGGTTCTTCTCTTCTTGGGGGGATTTCTCCCTTACCCTTGTTGGTTACCCAGGTTTTGGTTATGTGGGGAAGGGGGGTTTCCCCCTTGCACTTGCTGCCGGGGATGCTTGTTTTTTCCCTTCTTCTTCCCCTTATTTTGAATATTCGAGGGATTCGAAAAAGTTCAACAGTTCAAACTATTGAGTTTGTTATTGGAAATAAGGTTGGAATAAATTAACCCCCATATGAGGCATGGGGGTTGAATAAGGAGGACACGAGTATAGATAGTAAGGTTTGTACCCTGGAGGTGGGATATATGCTTGTTGTTATCTATACGATGTGGATGTAGGAGAAGATTGTTCCATTTGCGGTGGAGGAATAGGTTGTGCATGAATTGGATTTGGGTAAGTAGGACTATATGGTTCGTACTATAGTACAATATCCCAAACAAAGACTATTTATTATATTGTTATTATTATTTTTTTAAATTGGTTGCATTAAGATCTGGAGCACCCAAATTTTTATGTAAGTGTTGAGCAGTAAGATCTGGAGCATCTAATGTTATATTTTTTTATGGTTAAACTAAATTTAAAAGAATTTAGTATCATAACATCATAACCATAAGCAAAGGATCTCTGAAATAAAGACAAGTGCAACAACACAAGAGAACACAAAGATTTTCCCTAGGGAAACCAAAAGGGAGAAAACCCAGCAAAACTTCCTCAGTATAGAAATGACCAAGTATAGTGTAAATCCACAGTAATAAGAATAGTTGCTCATCTTCCATAATAGACTCTCTCTCTCTCTCTCTCTAGTGCACTAATTGAGTGTAAGATGTGTGAGAATGAGAGAGGTGCCTCACCTATTTATATTCATTAGGTGAGTGCCACAAATAACTAACTAGGTCGACCAAGTTCCATAGATAGGGCCAAATTACCTTGGGAGACTCAAAATACATTTTCTATATTACTTTTGTGGGTATTATTGCCCTGACTTATAACAGAGGGTTTACCTCATGACCAATTAAATCAAGGAAATCTCCAAATGGAGGAATAACATCTCCGAAGGAGAATAAAACAAAAGTACAAGAGAATATCTTCCAAATTTACAATAAGTTAACACTCCCTTTTAACTAGGAAGGTCTTCTACATCATCAACATCCATCATCACAACTGTACAGCTTACCGGTGAATCTCTATATGTAATAGGAAGTTTTGGAACATCATCATACATCTTCATCATCGATCTCATCTCGATCATCTTCTACAATCTCAGTATGTGAATACTAAATCATCTTTTGTACGTACTCGAGCATCTTCTATCATCTTCTGTAGCATCAGTATGTGAATATTGAATCACCATCTATCACGTTAGTATATGAATACTAAATCATATTATTATAGCATCAATGTGTGGATACTAAATCATTGTTTATCACATCAGTATATGAATATTGAATCATCTTCTGGATCATCTTCTACAACATTAGTATGTGGATACAGAATCATCTTCAACCACATCAATATGTGAATAGTGAATCCTCTTCTGAATACTGAACCTTCCTCTGTAACATCAGTATGCAAATACTGAATCATCTTCTGCCACATTAGTATGTGAATACTGAATCATCTTCTAAACCTTCTTATGTAACATTAGTATGTGAATATTGAATATTCTTCTGCCACATCAGTATGTGAATACTGAATCTTCTTTTTCAACATCGGTATGTGAATACTGAAACATCATCTGCAACATCAGTATGTAAATACCGACACATCATCATTTGCATCATTAGTATGTAAATATTGAATCATGAACATCTTCATTATCAGTATGTAAATATTGAAACAACAACAACATCATTAGAATGTTAGCACTAAAGAAACATCATAAAAAATGCTATATCATCATCTGCATTATCAACATAGATATGTTGGAACATCATCATCATCAGCAGCATAAAAATGTTGAAACAACATCATCATCATCAACACAAAGTGTTGTGACTTCAACCATATCAACATTATCAACACAGGGTGTTGGGATCACAACCACATCAGCATCATCAACACAAGGTGTTGGGACCATAACCACCTCATCAACATCAACTTACAAATGTTGAAGCAACATCATCATCAACATCGATATATAAATACTGAAGTTATCTCACCATCATCAGTATAGAAATACTAAAACTATATTATCAACATTATTATAGAAATATGTTATCAGCCAAATTAGCACTTCTCCATCCGAGTGCCGACATTCATCATGTCGGTACACAAAAGGACAATTAGGATTGAAGTGGCCAAAACACTATAGATGTGCATGACCTTTGATGCATTATCTTCAGACCAGCATTACAGATTTTTATTCTGAGTTTTTGGTTGCACATGTGACTATGTGCATTGCAACTCGCGTGTCATACATGACTATCTGCATTGCGACCCACGTGTACTTTGCATACGCGAGTTCCCTTTGAGAAACCTGCGTGTCATATGCGCCTTGCCTATATCAATACTCATGTGTACCTTAATTCGGCATTAAAATATAGAAATCATGATTAGATGAGATTAGTTGGGCCTTAATCCATAACTATCCCAACTGTCTCAACCATCCTAACCTTCAAAACCTCTCTGTTTCCCAAAGTATAAATAGAGGCCTTGGGATGGGGCTCATCAATCAATTTTGGAAGAGTAAAGTTATGCTGGTGGTATACCTTCAAAGTCTTAGAGCAGCAGAACTCAGAGTCCTCGGATGCAGAGGAGTCCTTGTGTCAAAATCTGGGTTGTATTCTTACCTATTCACTGTTTGTTAATAAATATAATTCTTCTTCCAATCTTGTATTTTTCTTATCTCACGTATATTGGTTTAATGAATATGTTTAATTATATCATTAATATTTTTTTAATCTAACCTCTGATGTATATATGTATGAGATATTTCTTGAAGAATTGGCTTTTTGCAGGTGAAGAGAAGCATCCCTAGAAGCTTTTGAGAAGATTGGAGCGAGAGAAGATCAAGCTTGGATCAACCGTCATAAACTGCGTAAGCCAATATCTCTTCCTATTCTCATTCCATTTTCTGTAAAAGCTAATTGTCTACAAGCATAATAGTAAGTTGGTAACCCCAGACTCTAGGTTATAAGGGTGTATTGTCCTGTACAACAAAATACTAAAGCTACCTCATCATCATCAGTATAGAAATACTGAAACTTGCTTATCAACATCAGCATATAAATACTTAACCTACCACATCAACATCAGTATGAAAATACTGAAATTTCCACATCAACATCGATATGAAAATAATAAATATGTCATATCAGTATGGGAATATTGAAACTATCTCAGCAATCAACAATCACCAATCATCAGTGTGTTGAAACTATCTCAATAATCATTAGTATAAAAATACTAAATCAAACATCTCAACAATCATCAGTATAACAATACTGAAGCAAACATCTCAACAATCATCAGCATAACAATACTGAAGCAATCATCTCAGTATAACAATACCGAAGCAAACATCTCAACAATCATCAATATAACAATATTGAAACCACTCAACAAGATCTTGACTGACTTACTAACCCTTTTGGGATGACAATACTAGTCAGATAGATTGATATCCTTGGAGATAAAACAAGCCTTGTATTGCTTACTAACCCTTTCATTCCAACCAAGCCTAGCCACACATACTAACCACTTCTTTCCCTCTAACTATCTCAAAGCAGCATAACAGCGAGTTCTCTGGTAGATCCATCTGGACATTTTGTCTAACTTACTAACCTTTTTGAGCCAAACAAGCCTAGTTAGACAGATGGATCTCCCTGGGGACCAAACAAGTCTTGTCTAGCTTACTAACTGTTTTGGTCCAACCAAGCCTAACCATACATACTAATCCCCCTATGATCAACAGGCCACATCTGACTTACTAACCCTTTCGGGACAAACAAGCCTATCCAGACTTAACCTCCTCTAAACTGAGATACTCACCACTGCATCCATATTCCATCTACTGCCACTCCCTCTTTCGAGAGAGGTCCTTTCGAACTACACCAATCTTGTCTCTAAATTATTCAAACTTTACACGAGCGAGAGGCTTAGTTAACATATCTCCCACTTGCTCCTTTGTAGGAACATGCTTGAGATTTATAGCTCCCTTCTGCAACTTGTTCTTCAACATTCTCTTCTTGTACATCTGCAAATGTATCGTACATTTACAACTTGCATCATTCTTCTTTTGTGCATTTGTATCTGCATCATTTTTCTCTTGTACATCCGCAACTTCATCATTTATTCTCTTTTAGGTGATTTCATACAACCCTCGCTACAAGTCAAACACAATTGTATAATTAGAAACATTTCGTAACATATTCAAAATGACAAATTCTCATGCATAAAGATATATATACTCATGCATTTATTTCCACTAATGCAACAATCATCTATATCCCATATACATACGGTAACTTTCTATATGCCTTCCATCTTGCCAAGACATTATTTCAGCAAGGAGGTTTCATAAGTATCAATGGAATGTTGTACTACAACATAAGCCACTTACCCAATTTCAAACTTGAGTGAGAGAATCTATGAATGCATCCAAGGATGGAATCCTCCAATTTCAAACTGCAAGCTTAGTAGCATGGAATGTTGACACAAAAACTGATTATTCTGGACCCATCTTGGATAGGATGGAAAGAAATAATTGTTATTATTTCTTCTCAATCCCAAACTACTTGAGCAGAATCACTAGTGACTTGCATTTGTTGATGAATTCCTCAATGGTTTCGAATTCACTTAATCTCAATGAGATAAACTCATTCTCCAATTGATGTCCTCTAAGCTCATCCTTCTTTTCGAAGAGGAATTCAAGTCTGATCCACACTTAATTCAGGATTTTCAATCCATCAAGATGAAAAAGCCATAGTAACTCTATAGAGACCTTTGTTGCGCAATAGTATCTCAATCTTGGCTTTCCATTCATGGTAATTGAATGAAGTAGATGTTACTATCTTAGATGGATCCATGCTCTGTTTTTGCACTACTAGTGAGAGAATTGAACACCTACACAAAACTTGAAAGAAACGTTTTGTAATCTCAATCACACTCTACTTCGACAATGAGCACATTATTAGGGTACTTCACACCTGGATAGAATTCTTTGGATAAATCCAAAGGGAGCAATGCAAAGATATCAGTATTTATGTGAAACCTGGTTGCTTCTGGTGCATCAATGGAAGTATCTGAGGATTGAAATGGCCTGACTAGGCTCTGATACCATTTTATATTTTGACATGCAGATCTTGTGACAAAAATAATCTTCACATAGATTGTACAAGAAAATAAAACAGAAGAATAATGTGCTATGACACAAAGAACTGAAAAAAAATTGGAAAAATATTTGATATCATGTAATTCATCATTATGTGTAAATATATAATACAACACCAAAGTAAAATTTCAAGAGCCTAAAGAGGCAGTTGAACTCCACACATGTGGTAGTCTTAGAGAGACTTAAACTACCCACTAGACATAGAACTGGTTGTAACACCTGATGAGATCAATTAACTGAGTGTAATTGGAAATTAACTGATGATAGGTAGGTAGGTAGAGTACATTAGAGAGTTTCAGTTACAAAAATAGAAGTGGCAGTCACGAAGGGCACATAAACCAGTTAACTAGTTAAGAACTAATTTCATAACTTCATGTGAGTAATCCAAAGTTGCGTGAATAAAGGAAGGTGCTGATGATACCTAAAAATAAGGAGAACAGGTGCATTATCCTCTTAGGATCATGAATGGATAGATAATGAAGTATTGGATGATAGTTACATAGTTTGTATGATAAAAATAATGAGTACTAGCACTAAGAAACTAACTGGGGGTAAATAACAAGGTCTAGGAACTTAGGGAAATCAAATAATGATTAATCCTAATATCTAGATGGGTTGAATTATATAACAATGTACTATCACATGGTTTGAAGCTACCTTCATCCATGTCCCGACATTTTATGGGTAGACCCCCCGGTCTCTTCATTTTGTATCCCTTTTGGCAATCTTCACAAGCATGGGAATGCCCGCCTCATTTGTATAAAACAACAATATTGGTTACCTCTCCACCAACAACCTTCCTCCTTAGGAAGGGATTATTCATTCATCTCCGTTTCAAATAATTTCAATAACTACAGAGAGAACAAAAAATAAATGATGATGCATTATTGGCTATGTAGAACCCTTCGAACCTCATACATCAAGGGGCATCTGTTAACGCTTAAATTTTTCACACATGCAACATTTTTGCAATTTACACGCTAAATCATCATTAACATATAGCATGCATCCCACCAAAGGTATCCTTGCAATATCCAAGAAGCAACATGAGTCCAAAAGTGCACAAAATCAATCAAAATACAAGTCCACGCGACCAAATGTTTGTTTATATATGTTATGGCACGTATCACCACTTCAACTACTGCGTGACCAGCACAATTTTCCCTTCGAGATCCACATGTCTAATAGAGATGGTGGGATATCACCCACCAGTGGTGCATTAAATTCTCACTGA
The DNA here is from genome assembly GCA_001517045.1 of Pseudotsuga menziesii. NCBI lineage: Eukaryota > Viridiplantae > Streptophyta > Pinopsida > Pinales > Pinaceae > Pseudotsuga > Pseudotsuga menziesii. The sequence continues at coordinate 32,619 of LPNX010744221.1, forward strand.
AGCTCCATTACCTCCAAGAATTCAAATTTTGGCTCTTCATGCACTTGGGTTCCTTAAATGGCCAGCCTTTGTGTACCTAGGAGCTAGATTATGAGATCAAAGAGTTCACATTGGGATCTTGTTATTTATTTGACATCTCTTGGCATATAAAAGGAAACCATGGGAAATGATTAGTGTAAGAATAAATAAAAGTAAGGTTATGCTACTGGAATTGTGCTTGAGCTCCCTCATATCTCACCTCTTCTGTATTGTTTAGCATTTACTAAGCTCCCTTGTCACCTTCCTCGAAGGGAGTGCTATTCTCATTTGTTCTTCAAGACATTTGACATCTAGCGTGGAATAAATAGAGCTTCCTTAGAGGAATTGTTTACCTCCTTTTGGATATCACATCTCCTAGGTTTCATATATGCTTAACCATTGGGCAATAGAAGAAGTGGTTTGGCATCTATTGGTGGTTGGAGTTTACATTCCTACCCTTTGTTTTTGTTTAATTTTGTTTCCATTTTTTTCTTTTTCTTTTATTTCACTAAAAACCACTTGCAGAATCACTTGGAGCACTTACCGACTACAAAGGGGCACCTAATACCGAGGCCTTAATGCAACCTACAAATCTTTTCCCCTCACAAAGTGGGAAGGATTCACCCTTGTGCAATATTTTTCATAACATGTGCACGCGCTTTTAACACCCACATGCACTTGAATTTGATTTTTTTTGGCATGACTATTTTTTTCCATTTCTGTGTTTAATGAGTTGGAAAGTTTGGTACTAGGATCAGATTGCCAAACCTTATGGCTTGGACTGCATTATATCAAAACACACCATGTTATGTAACTTCATATTTTTCAACCTTGATTTTGTATACGCTCCACTTGTCCACTACTAATGAAACTGAACACTCTTATAGAACTATTTGTGCATATTCCAAATATATATATTTTTAATAAGTTTGTTATTGTTTTCTATTTTTTATTCATTTTTATTTGCACTCATGTCATATTTATGTAAAACATATGTCATGTATTCCAGCTATAACTTTTGGCAAATCACCTATTTTAGAAATGGAAAAGAACCTCCCAAAGTATACTAGAATACCCATGCATTAAAAAATAAAAAATAGATTGATTATGTTAATACCATGATAGTAGGGACTAATGCTTAACCTTGTCATTTTAGGGATTCGATGACTACCTTAATTTAAAAATAAAATAAAATTTACTTGGAAAATTTTGGAAAAATAATGCTACAGTAGAAATATTTGTTATCAACATCTCTACATAATTGTTTTCATTGATTTGGACAATTTACATATCAAACTCGAGCATAATGGGAACATATGCATTATGTTTTAGAAAAAAATAACAAACCAATCTTAGAAGAATGCCTTTTTTTAGGAGTTATACATGTTTTCTTTAAACAAAAGTTTTATATCCTGGAAGGTGATCCAATTGTCTACCTTTCATCGTTTTACACTGTATTCTAAAAAGTTGTGCATGTACCTCTAAAAATTCATTTAATGATTGGATTTTTGTTTTTCAAGAAGTCCATTGCAACTAACGTTTCATAAGTGGATATCATTACCTTGCACATACCTAGTAGTTTTTGCTCAAAAGTCATTTCTAGATTTTATTTTCTTTCCTTTACAGTTTTCTTTAGTTTTCCTGTAGCGTAGCCAATAATTACAGGAATAAGCTATTGAACGTCAGGATCTAACTCAAGATATGTGATCTTGTGGTCCAATATCAAACCTAAGCCTATGGTGTTAGTTTAGGTCATTGTTTGGTTTCGAGTTATTGACTTTTGAATTGTGCTTTCCAGCATTTAAGCTAGAATAGGTTCTAATTCTGCATTTCATGTGCCTACACCTCTAAGTTTATGATTACCCCGATTGATAATTTAAATTTCAAATCACTAACATATATTTTTCTTGACACATACCATACATTTTAAACACATAAGTAACTTGTATATGGTGTTGAAAACTCAAAAACTTATACGTACTTGCCTTTGTCAAATGTTTTTATTAGTATTTATTTTAAGTTGTCACAACCTAATTATGGATGAAATTGTTTTTGTTTCTTTATCAGTGATCATGATTCGATACTTTCTTTGACATATATTATGTGTAATAGATGTCTCATTGTGCATGTTATCATGTTTGTTTGTGCATATTATCATTGTCACAATCTTCTTAATTGCCAAAACTATATTCCTTTGTCAAAGATTGTGTTTTCGTAGAATATTGTTAAATTATGATTCATAGTAGGATCTACAATCTAAGAAAATCCTCACAATACAAGAATTTGACAGTGCTTGAGAAAAACATTGAAAAGAGGAAAAATTGACACATACAAATGATGCCAATAACTGAAGTTTTTATTACATTCCAACATGTAAGCATGCATGGAACATCATTATATTACAATAGGAGAAATCGTTAGCCTTTGGAGGCAATGAAATGGCATACATGTGGCAGGATTACATTGGACCTCAAAACCCCCTTAGCTTGACCAATATGATCCCACATCACCTCATACGGTCACAAATGTCTAATGTGAGCATTCGGATGGCATGGGTGGTCATAAATGAAGGTGTACCATGTTAAAATATTGTAACTTCAAAGGATATTCTAAATGCATTTTAGTGATGTAACCCAAGGGAGATGTTCTATTCCTCTGTCGAGATGTTATTATTATAATTGGTCATCATAAAGTCATTAGGTAAATAATTTATTGTAAGTCGGTTCAATAATACCCTAATGAATATAATATAATATTGTTCTATGATTTCCTAGGTGAAATCGGCCCAAACAGTTTAGTGGGGCCGACTTGATTAAGTTAAAACTCACTTGACAAAAATAGTATAAATAAAGGAGTTGTGCTTCTCATTTGAACACGGACTAACTCACTTGTGTAGCACATAGGGGAGAGAGAGAGAGAGAGAGAGAGAGAGAGAGAGAGAGAGAGAGAGAGCATCAAGGAGGAAAATACATGTTTTGGGGTTTTGTCTTATACATCTTATACAAAGGATGTTTTGCTGGGTTTTCTTCCCCTTGAGGGTTTCCTAGGATAAATATTGTGTATATATTGTGATTGTGATTCTTTCAGTGATTCTACATATTCTATTGTTCTGAATTTGGATGAATCACTAATGATATCTACCTAAGCATATGAAATCTTAACATGGTATTAGAGCTATCCTAAATAGAATAGATTTCACAAGGTGAAACTCTCTCTCCTCCCCCTCTCGAAGAAATTAGGGTTTCTACAAAGTTTGGAGTTTTGGAGATCTGCTTTCATTGAAAGTTGCACCTCCATAGAGCGCATCTATTGAGCCCTGAATCAATTTTTTTGGGTGGTTGAATCTCTGGGAAATCCAAACCCTAGTTTGGACATGAACTAGAAAACTACAGAAACTACAACCTCGCAAGCAAGTTTTGAAGGGTGAAGATTTGGGATGTCCAGAAACCAAGTGGACCAACCAACTCACCTCAGTCAAGCACATCTCCTGGTAATGTCAGCTTTTCATTTTGAGAAATTTCAATTTTTAGTGACCTCCTATATAGGATGGCCCCAAGTACTAAGATTGAGGACAAACTGGAAGGCATAGAAAACTTCCTAGCATGGAAATATAGGATTGGTCTCATTCTTAGAGAGAATTATCTTTATAATTACATCAAGGATGGAGTTGCAGAACCGAAAGAAGATGAAGCTAAGGAGAAGCATGAGAAAGACCTAATTAAGGAAATGAGTAGCATTTTTTATTCTATCAAAGATCACAATGATCCCTCAAGTTTCATCTAAGAAGACACCAAAGAAAATGTATGATGCACTTTCTAGAATGTATGAGGGAAAGAAAATCAATAGGAAGATGAATTTGAGAGCTCAAATAAAGGGCACCAAGATGATTAAAGGAGAATAAATTCAAGATTACTTCACATGGGTATTCCAATTCAGGGAAAAACTAAGTGCTATTGGAGACACCCTTGATGAAGATGAACTAGTTATGACTGCTCTCAATGGTCTCACTAGACCTTGGGATTCATTCATACAGAATCTATGTGCCAAAAAAGAAAGTATGAAGTTTGACATTGTATGGGAAGATTACATCTAAGAAGAACTAGAGTAGCTAATAGAGAAGCTCTACTTAGAGAATATGATCAAGCTCTGTCCATCCATACTAAAATAAGAAAACAATCAAACTTCAAGAAGGATAGTGATAAACATCCAAATACGTTTCAAAAGAAAAGAGAAAATGATCAGAAGAAAGATTACTCAAAGTATTAATGCTATAACTGTCATAAGATAGGACACTTTTCCAGAGAGTGTCCATCAAAGAAGAAGAACAACAAAAGGCACCATGCTTATCTAGATGAACATGAGGATGAAGAAGAAGAAGAAAGAACTCTAAAGAGACTAACAAAAGAATAAGATGTAGAAGAATAATTATTATTCTCTACACTCTCTGGGTCTATAACACTTGGAGAAGATACATGGATTATTGATAGTGGTGCTTCAAAGAACATGACATGAAAGAAGAAAACTCTGTCAAGACTTGAAGAAAAGAGCTCTCTTCATAAAGTATTATTAGGAGATGATTATCAATATTCCATAAAATGTATTGGTGAATCAAGCTACAAGCTTGACTCTGGAACTTCCATGAAGATGAAGGAAGTACTATATATACTAGGTTTGAAAAGAACCTACTTTCCATATTAGCACTAGATAAGAAAGGATATAGAGTTGATTTTATAGATGGACAAGTACTCATGTGGTGCAAAATAAAGACACTTGAATATGTTGTGTTCATTGGTGAAGAAGAAGGAGGACTGTACAAAATCAAAGGACATCCAGAGACAACCCTTATCGATGAGACTACTAGCTCAAGTGAACTATGTCATAGGAGGATTGCTCACATCAGCTACAAATCAATGCCCTATGTGAGCAAGGCGGTAATAGGGTTATCAGATCTGAAGATTGATCATGAAGGAACTTGTAAAGGATTTGAAAGAGGAGATAACATCAAGAATCCCTTTTCGAGCAGTAAAACAAAGACTAAACTTTACATTGGAATTAATTCATTCTGATGTATGTGGTCCTATGCCCTCCACATATTTAAGTGGATATGAATATTATGTCACATTTATTTATGACTATTCAAGAAAGACAGATATACTTCTTGAAGACCAAGAGTGAAGTGTTCGGTAAATTCAAGGAATTCAAAATCTTGATAGAGAACCATTCAGAAAAGAGAATCAAGACACTGAGATCAGATAATTGTGGAGAATATACTTCAAAATAATTTGAATCATTCTACAAGGAAGCTAGAATTAAGAGGGAACTAACCACTCCCAACAATCCTCAACAAAATGGTGTTGTAGAAAGAAATAATAAAACCATTATGGAAGTAGTAAAAACAATGATTCATGACCTTGTGGGATGAAGCGGAAAGAACAACTGTGTATGTGCAGAATAGATTATCTCGTAGTGCTATTGGATTCAAAACTCCTAAAGAAATGTATACATGAAAGAAACCTAAAGTGGGCCATCTTAAGATATTTGGTTTTCCAGTATATGTACATATTCTGAAAAAAGAAGAGAACCAAGTTGGATCCTTCTGGAAATAAGGGAATATTTGTTGGATACTATGAATTCTCCCAAGCCTTCAGGATATACATTTCAAGATTCCATCATATAGAGATTAGTAGGGATGTAAAATTTGATGAAGAGACATCTCTTAAGAAATCCAAAAGGTGTCAGCTTAAAGAAGCACATGAAGAGGATGTACCTCCCAGAAAGGTAGAAGTTGAACCCTCTCTTGAAATAGTAGCATCTGAAGATAATGATATGCTAGAACCTCAGGGACCCCCTACTATGGATACATCTCAAAAGACAAAACCTTCTTGGGTAATAGAAATCATACAAGAAGCAGAGAAGTATGGAGCTCCAGAAGGCTGAACAAGAACAAGCAAGAGATCAAATCCATTCTCCAGTTATGTAGCTTCGATGTGTGACCTTGTAGATCAAGAACCCACCAGCTATGAGGAAGGTGCATAGAAGAAAGAATAGGTGGAAGCAATGATATAAGAATACCAGTCAATAATGAAGAATGATGTTTGGGATGTAGTATCAAAACCATAAAACAAGAGTGTGGTATCTTCAAAATGGATCTATAGGATAAACATGCAACTAATGGAAGTATTGAAAAATACAGGGAAATATTTGTGGCTAGAGGATTCTCTCATTAAGAGGGGATTGATTATGAAGAGACATTTTCTCTAGTATCAAGGTGCACTTCCATCAGAACCATCATGGCACTTGTTTCCATGATGAAGTCGGATCTACACCAGATGGATGTAAAGACAACCTTCTTGAATGGTGTGATTGAGGAACAGGTTTACATCAAACAACGACAATGATTTGAAGTTGAACACGGAGTGACTCATGTATGTAAGTTGAAAAAGGCTCTATATGGAATAAACCAAGATCCTAGATCTTGGTATGATAGATTCTTGACAAGCTTGGTCTTTACCAAAAGTAAATTTGATCCTAACCTTTACATGAAGATTGTGGATGATGAGCCTATCATATAGTGATGTATGTGGATGATCTATTTCTGACGGGAAATGAAACAGATCATAGAAACCAAGAAGAGGCTAGTTGAATAATTCAAGATGAAAGATCTTGGATTGATGCATTATTTCCTTGGGTTGGAAGTGTGGAAGAGATGAAAAGGAATCTTTCTGAACCAAGGAAAGTATGCAGTAGAAATCTTGAAAATATTTGATATGTTGGATTGTAAATCCATGGCCACACCCATGGACACCGACCTGAGGTTTCTATCTGATGAATCATCAGAGTTAATGGATATGACTCAGTACAGACAAATTATTAGGTCATTAACGTATATGATGAATGCAAGGCCAAATATATTCTCTGTTGTGAACACCTTAAGTCAATATCTAGTTAAACCTAGATGGGTTCACCTGATAGTTGTGAAGCATGTGATGAGGTACCTAAAAGGTACGATAGACTTTCGACTACACTATTTTAAAGATAATGACTACAGATTGTATGGATATACATATTCATATTGGGCAGGAAGTGTCGCTGATAGAAAGAGGACCTTAAGTGGATGTTATTGTCTGGGATCCACCATGATCTCACGGTTTAGTAAGAAATAGTATAGTGTTGCTCTCAGCATAGTTGAAGTGATATGGCTTTAGAAACTAATGTCAAGTCTATTTGACATGGATTTGGGTACCACAATGATTCTTTGTGACAAGCAGAGTTGTATAATGATGACAGAGAATCCTATATTCCATTATAAATCAAAGCAGATAGAACTCTAATACTTTTATATAAGGGATATGGTACAAAAGGGATTTATAAAGCTCCAGTATGTGAGTACCGATGAGCAAGTTTTTGATGTGAAGACCAAGCCTCTATATCGAGTAAAGTTTGAATATTTCCATGACAAGTTTGGTGTAGTTAGAAAATAATTTCCTCATAAGGAGGAACAATGATGATACTGTAGAATTTCCTTGCAAGAAGTAATGACGAAGATATGGACTCTCTTCGAAAAGGAGGAACAATTCGAAGATATGAACTCTCCTAAGAAAGGAAGAACAGGTCGAAGATATGAACCCTCCTCAGGCAAAGGGGGGGCTGATTGATGATATGGATCCTCGCTGGAAAGGGGGAGTGATGATAAGACTATCATTGATAATGGAATAACAGTGAAGCTCCAGTATGAAAGAGGCCAAGTATGCCTAAAGATACTGACAAGGTCTGACATTCACTTCTGGACGATAGTATCCTCTCTTGAGGATGGTCTTGCATGAAATAACACTCTGTTCCTGAGAGTGGTCCTTACTAGTTGAGGATGGTGATATAGACGTTACTCTCGCATGGAGAGTGCACCCACATTCATTTGTCGATGTTGTAGAATAACACTCGCTTAGGAGTGGTCCTAGCTTTGAAGCTGAGGATTCTCTATGATGAGTCCTTACGGACAATAGGTCCTGCATTTAGGTGCAGATGAGATATTATTTTGCATATGTTACTCTCACATGATGAGGGTAACCACATTCATTTGTGGTTGTCATAGAATAAAACTTGCTTAGGAGTGGTCCTAGCTTTCAAGCTCGTGATTCTCTATGATGAGTCCTTACGGAAGACAAGTCTTGCATTTAGGTGCAAATGATATCTGTAGTTGTAGATGATACTCTTGCATGGAGAGTATACCTACATGCACATGTAGATGTTGTAGTATAACACTCGCTTGGAGTGGTCCTAGCTCTAAAATGCTGAGGATGGTATACGATGGGTCCTTATGGACGATATGGTCCTGCATTCATTTGGGGAAGATCAAGATGGTCGATACTATAGACCCTCTCGTTAAGGGGGAGTATGCTGATGAGGATTGCATAATCCTTGGACCTATGTCCTAAAGTGATAGGGATTGATCATCCTGCAAAGAGATCATCATGTGTACGACAGGTAGTGTGGTGGTAAATGATTGACAAGATTGAAGTTTTGTTGCAAAGGATCAAGAAGATCGAAGTGTTGCTCAAAGGATCAAGAAGATCGAAGTGTTTTTGCAAAGGATCAATAAGATCAAAGTGTTCCTGCAAAGGATCGAGAATATTGAAGTTCTACTAAAAAGGATCGAGAAGATCAAAGTGTTGTCGTAGAGGATCAAGAATATCGAAGTGCTTCTACAAAGGATTGAGAATATCGAAGTGTTGTTGCAAAGGATCAAGAAGATCGAAGTGCTGCTGCAAAGGATGAAGAAGATCAAAGTGTTGCTACAAAGGATCAAGAAGATCGAAGTGCTGCTGCAAAGGATCAGGAAGATTGAAGTGCTACTATGAAGGATCGAAAGATCGAAGTGTTGCTACAAAAGTATCAAGTGATCATGTGATGCAGAAGATGAAGACTCAGTATTATTCCAGTACTGAAGACATTGAAGAGTAATTGTTCCAGTTACTGATGATTTTTGAAAAATCCTATGACATATAGATGTATTACCTTGATATTGTTGAATATGCTCTCTCTCGTTACTCCTATAGTTGATGATGTTGTTGTTAGTAGAATACCCTTCTCGTTAAGGGGGATTTTTGAAATATTGCAACTTCAAAGGATATTCTAAATTTATTTTACTAATGTACCCCAAGGGAGATGTTATATTCCTTCATCCTGATGTTATTATTGTAATTGGTCATCATAGAGTCATGAGGTAAAGCCTCCATTGTAAGTCAGGTCAATAGTAACCTCATGAATATAATAATATAATGTTTTTTGATTTCCTAGGTGAAGTCGACCCATACATTTTAGTGGGTTCGACTTGATTAGGTTAAAATTTAGTTGACAAAAAGAGTATAAATAAAGGAGTTGTAGTTATAATTTGAACACAAAATCACTCACTTGTGTAGCACATACAGGAGAGAGAGAGAGAGAGTTTTTTTGGGTTTTCTTCCCCTTGAGGGTTTCCCAGGATAAATATTGTGTCTATCTTGTGATTGTGTTTCTTTCAGTGATTCTGCATATGATACTATTGTGAATTGGGATTAAACACTAATGATATCTAGCTAAGAATATGAAATATCAATAGCCCATGCGTGGTGGAGTGCATGGTGGAGTGGTAGTGGCTCTAGGCAGTCCAAAAGAGGCCAAAAGAGTAAAAAACAACCAAATACAATGCATGAGTGCCTCTAGTCAATCAAGATACATGATTTAAGGAGGGGGTAATGTCCTCAACCCTTGATATAAGGCCAAAGGTGATAAAATTAAGACTAACTTAAGTTTAAGCACAACAGATATAGATAAATTACTATTAATTTGACTAACCATTCACCTAAATATTTAAAACTTTTAAATCTAGAGATTGAATTATAACTAAATTTGCGACACTTAATTATTAAATTACACCACTTAATTAATTAATTAATTAATTGTGACACTTAATTAATAATTTCCAAAGTGCGTGATAAGGGTTGTAATTGAAACAAGAATATGAATAATCCATGATAAGCATCATATTTAGTGTAAATAACTAATTTATGTTCTTTTGGTTTGTTTGATAATATAGTTTATAAATAATCAAGTATTTATGTCATTGATTATTTGAAAATTAATCTATTTTTTCGGTGTTGTTATGTGTGTGTTGTTAGTGAGGATAAAAAGTAATAAGAACCACATATCATGGAAAATTCACAAGTTGCAATCTACAGTCACACTGAAACCATAGAAAACAAAGAACACTGACTACAACTACAACCCTCAAAAATCAGCTCCCAATGATTGTCCCCTACAATCATTCTCTCACTAATAAAAATTAGATCGTATCGATTCCACCCTCCAACCATCGATTACTTTTAAATCTATAATACATTACTCATCCTCATATCTCCAACTAAGAACAAATATGTAAACAAAACATTTACAATCAAATGGCATGTGTGCTCATCTTGGCAACATAAAATCGTCGGACCAAAACAAACATATCTTGGTCATCCGTAAAGTTTTTTCAATGAAACAAAAAGTGTTGTTCACTATAAAAAATGTTCCATATGCAATGGAAAAGGTCTCATGACACGAAAATTATCATATATAGATGAACCACATCATATTTTTGTGCCCCTCTCAATACAATAGAGCCAAAATTACAATTTTTGGTTAAGAAGAAGAAGAATAGAAAGAAGGTAACGAGCATAGAAACTCAATTTCATACTATATGAGATTCATTCTTCCTGCATGTAGATCCTAACATTAAATACATGAACACTCAAACAACCAATCATCCACCATTTTAAATATACCAAATAAAATAATGTAATGAAAAAATAACATAAGATAAATATTTATCTCAAAATATGGACAACTGGCTGCAGCAGGACAACTTTCCTCCCAATTGTAGACATTGTCAAGAATTCCTTGGTTGAATAGGTCACCCTCAAGTTGATAGCATGGATCCGCTGGCATATGATGGCTTAGTCTTGCTACTCTCGAAACTACCTCTTCAAATATCCACAATGCTTACCACTACTAATTTTATGTTTGTCTCCACTTCCTATGGGATGTGACCTAGTTCACCATTCCCATTTCCTGGATTCCTGTGTGAGAACCTAGAATAGTATAGTGATATAATGGAAGCAAAGGGAAACAACTATACTCACTCTAAGTTTTAAGACACTCTCAATACTATCAACATTTCCAACATGGTTGGATAGCATATGTCACATGGTCTAAAGATCAAGATTAACTTCAACAAGGAGAGGGCATATGAATTTTTAACACAAGGAGGCCAACTCTAACCCAAAGGGATCAACTCAAATTAGAGAGAGGAAAGGTTTAAGCGTCATCATGGATACTTAACTTGAATTAGTGGATTGGTGGTTTAGTGAAAAAATCCCCTATCTCGAATGAGCACCATGAGGAGGAGTTACCAAAAACCAAGGAGTGGAGCCATGGAAAACAGAAGGAGGAACACTAATGCATAAGGGAGGTTACGAAACATGGAGGGAGAAATACGTGAGAGAAGGGATCCAATAGAGCCATAAATATCTTGGAAGCACAATAATAGGATCGCCAATGCATTGTGTAAGAGTGGAAGCTAGAAAATATCTTACAACCCCTAAAACTAGGAAAAGGGCTCATAAATGACCAAAAATACATAAATGTGAGCAAATATACTCCAAAGGATAGTTCCCTGGGAAAGAGAGGCCCACCAAGGCATTCACAATATGCAATAATAACTATATAGTCTATAAAAGGTCAAGAATAAGGTCCGTTGTACAAGGTTTGGGTGACCATCATTATTAATGTCACTAAGGTGCAATTTATGAACTAGGATCCAAACAAATTCAAGCCAACAATAAGTTATAAGGTGCTAAGGATGTCCCCATTCTGCCTCACTTATGGAATCCATGGTCTCCCATACTCTTTTAGTTTCGTTTGTTGAGCCAATTGTTTATTTAATAGAAAAAACCGTTAATGATAACAATAATAACAATGATTAAGATTAATATCAATGCTAAAGTCTGTAATTCACATTATCAAACAATGAAAACAAGTGATTAATCACACTAACCTGCAAAGGAACATAATTCCAAACTTAAATAAGATATCATAAGGCAATAATGCAAAATAACATAAGTCATATGAATTATCATAAGTTCAGGGCTTAACAACTGGGGTATTACAGAGTGGGAGTGCCCCAAGGGACCAAATGGTCATAAATGAGGGTGCCTTACCTCCTAGTTGACCAAAGTGAAGGCGTTGGTTGTCATTAATGGTCCTAAACCATGAACAACCTTAGGAAAATATCATAGACCATGGCTTGGACCATATAACATAGGTAAAAATGAATGAGACTATGGTCCTATGTGGTATAATATTCTAACACCCCCCCCCCTAATCTTGACTTAGTGTGAGATGTTGGGATGATTATTAATCCTCCCTTTGTCTCCTTTGACCACACAAATTCTATTTGATTAATTTTCATAGCTTAGGAGGTCTCATAACTTCACCAGTTCCTGGGAGACATAACTAGTGGACATCTACTACTTACTGCACCTTTCTGCATGCATTTTGGAGCTCCAGGGATCAATCCCTATTTTATAGGAACCCATTTAGAATGACACCAACATTGACCAGAAGTTGACTCCAGTAGGTCATTAGTTATCCTTAGTTAAACTTGAATCCCCATTAGTTAGATCACTTCTAGTGTCTCTAGCACCAGTTTGCATGATTCATGGGAATATATGCACCTTTGTTCACCTACCCCCGTTAGTTAACTGATTGTAACTACTTATAAACTGTTTTAGTGATATGTAGTTGCACTAGTTAGCTATAATGGTGATTTTCCCACTCCTAGTTAGCTCTAGAGTCAGTCTAGGTTGGTATATTCCACTACCTAAGTAGGCATTCAAATTATTCATTGATGTTGTATTATATCTTCACCCATAATGTGAATAATAATTAATGGAAGATTTCTCATATTGTTCTTCAATAATTCTTCTCCTATTTCTCTTGTGCAATCTATGTGAAGACCATTTTTGTCCTAAGATCTGCCTGTTAGAATTTAATATGGTATCAAAGACTGTCATGTTGTTTTAATTTCCTTCAGATTTTTCCATTAATGCACCATAAGAAGTTGTGTTTCCACAAAAATCCTGCAATATTTTCCTTGCTAACTCTAGATTTTGTCTAGAGAAGTCTCTGCAGGTGTAACAAAAACTGAAAATGTGCTCTTTGTCGAAATAGAGGTTGATTTGTCTAACAAAAATTTCCTTTCTAGTTTTGTGCAAGTATTCAGTTCTCTCACCAGTAGCGTAGAAACAGAGCATGGACCTATCTAAGATAGTAACCTTGACTTCATTCAATTATCATGAATGGAAACCCAATATTGAGATATTATTGTGCAACAAAGGTCTCTACAGAGTTACCATGGCCTTAGAAATCGAGCCTATTGCAGTTGTTGAGAAATCAAGGTGGCATAACAGGAAAGATGAAGCTTATGGATTGCTTTCTCTCTCTCTCTCTATCTCTCTCTCTCCATATTTCTTTTCCATCTTGATGGCTTGAAAGGACCTAATGAAGTGTGGATCAAACTTGAATCCCTCTTTAGAAAGCAAGATGATCTTAGAGGACATCAATGGGAGAATGAGTTGATCTCATTAAGACCAAGTGAATTCAAAACCATTGAGGAATTCATCACCAAGTTTAAGTCACTAGTGTTTTTTCTCAAGTAGTGTGGGGTTGAGAATAAAGAAGAGCAGTTAATCCTCTCTGTTCTATCAAAGTTGGGTTCGGAATACTCAGTGTTTGTGTCAACATTCTATGCTAATAAGCTTGCAGTTCGAAATCAGAGGATGCCATCCTTGGATGAATCCATAGATTCTCTCACTCAAGAGAAGATCAAGCTGATTAAAATGGGGACCCTAAAAAAATCAAAGGATCATGCACTTGCTTCTCTTGCAAGCAAGAATCTCAAGTCCAAATAAAATCTAAAATTGAAGGAGAAAAGGGCAAAGTCAGACTCTGAAGATGAAGGTTCTAACTCTACTTACGAAGGCTCAAATTTCAAGAAGAAAGGAAGATCACAGTGTACCTATTGAAAAAAATATTCTCACAATGAAAATTATTTCTTTAAGAATAAAATGGACATCATGAGTCAGTTGCTCGAAAGAAACACCATTAATGTTCCATATTTTGCAAGAAGGGGAAAATATGTTGATCCCTAGGGGCACTGTAACACTGTGCAATTCAAAGGTAACAATGCTCATGCTTTGGTTGCTAGAATAAAGTATGTTTATGATGTCTCTGATTTTGATACTCATTCTTATATATCAGAATAAAAAATCTCTTTGCCTCCCCTTGAAAAAATACCTATCAGTCTCGTAGAGCAATCTCCTCTCAATACTAGTTTTTAACCACTAGTCTCTGACTTGTCTTCATCCAAATCCTTCAAACTCCAATTAGATTATTATTTATCTGATTTAGAAGATTATTTATAGGCTGATATGCAGGTTATGAAACTTATGTCCCATCCATTTGATACTCAGAAGACCCTACAACTCCCAAACTCCTCAATTAGTAAAGTAACAATTTCATGGTTTCCTATACTGTATCACTGGTGAAAGTTGTTATTCTGTCTTTTTTTTCTGTCATTGGTTGGCATGGTTAATTTTAGGGGCGAATAGTCGCACAAGGGTGAAATTAGGGGCACTTAGAAAATTTGGAGGGCGAATTTTTATAAAGAAAGTTTTTTCGAAATTTTAAATAATTCGCTCAAAATTTAAATAAAAAATAAT
>LPNX010744221.1:55951-107532 GCA_001517045.1 Pseudotsuga menziesii
ATTTTCTTGCTAACATGCCTGACATTTATTTGAGTGATGATGAGAAAAACCTAACATGGGATGCAATATGGTGCTTAAGAAAAAAAGGACAAAATCAATGAAACTCAAATCAAGCACAAAAATAATTATATTAAAATACTATGCATCCTGCTCCCCTGCAACTTATTACTATTTGTGCACCCTAGTATATTTGTCTTTCTTTTTTCCCTTATTTTTCTTTATGTATGTGTTATGACCAATCAAGGCATTGGTCTGTTAGCTATGTTGTTGTCATTCCACGTCTTATAGCAGCTCTCATATCGTAGTTTGGTTTGGAGAGATTCATCTAGAGTGTTGTCTACTTGCTTGAAAGTGTAAATTGCTATTAAAGGGGTTGCATTGTTTTCAGTTTTCTATATGGAAGTTTCTTTGCAGTTTCATTTGGAATGACTGTTTCTTTTTTATCAACAAAGAGACCCTCTACAAATCAAGAGAAAATTTGTAAGTAAAGTTATTCTACAGTGGAATGAACTGGTATTATCAAAGTAATCTGATCCGTTCAGGATGAACAACTTTTAGGATCCCATATCAAGAGACAAAATCTAAATAAATGTTCTCATATTTCAATGAAATCTACATAGATGTTCTCATATTTCAAGAAATACTCCAAGCCTGAAGGAAATGGAAGGTGTAGATTTGTGACCTCTATCATCAAAATTTCGATGTCCATGCCATGGATGTATCCCTTATGAAATGACCAGTAATCTAGGTCCAATCTATGTCACCCAATCAAGCAAAATTTGTCGATGTCATAAGGTGTAGATTTGTGACCTCTGTCATCAAACTTTTGATGTCCATGTCATGGATGTATCCCTTATGAAATGACCAATAATATAGGACCAATCTATGTCACCCAATCAAGCAAAATTTGTCGATGTCATCATCATTCTATTTTTCATTTGTCGGTGTCATCATCATTTTGATTTTCATGTTTTTCATTAAATGAAGGAATTAGGGCACTTGAAAAATCATCATTTTTGAAAGGTTTTTTCCACTGTGTTCTCTTCAATTCATGTAAAGATTTGTCACTCTATTTAGAAATTTGATATGGATTATCATGGTGACTTACAAACTTACCAAGGCTAGAAAGACAGAAAGACACGCACGGTGAGTGGGCTGAAGTTTAGACGTTGTTGCACTGAACATTGTACAGGATGGAAGATGTGTATTTAGAAATTTGAAATGGATTATCATGATGACTTACCAACTTACCAAGCCCTTGTACCCGATGGAAGATGTGGTCATTGCTGAAATGTTCTCATGATGCAAGTATGTACTAGCTGCTTTGGGCAAGAGGATGGACAACATCTTCAATAAAATATTCACCATAACTTTCATCACCGAGATCTTCCCTAGGAGGGGCTGCAATCAAGTCTTAAATAACTTCATCTTTTGGATCTGCATTATACCCTTCTTCTAGTGAGTTAAGGTCATTTAACTTTTATGTCTTCAAAGTTGTCCTTCATCTCAACCAATAACATCTCCGAGGGGTTACTATAGGAGGGGCTACAATCAAGTCTTAAGTAACTTCATCTATTGGATCTGCATTATACCCTTTTTCGAGTGAATTAAGAAGGTCATTTAACATTTATGTCTTCAAAGTTGTCCTTCATCTCAACCAATAACATCTCCGAGGGGTTACTATGGTACATCAACATTACGTGTTTTGTTTCCTTTTTTTCATGACAAACTTTAACTCATCCAACAGGTTCATCATTGACTTCTTAGTTGCCTCATCTCTTCCAAAAGATTGATTGAAACTCATCCCAGGAGGAAATGCATATCATAGTATTGTATACACCTAAAGAGAACTTTTAGAAACCCAAATTTGTCTCCAATGGCTCCATAGAACTATTAGGAATTCCATAGTTTCAAATCTTCATAGACATGAAAAAGGGACAAATAAGCATGGTGATGCAGTTATATACATGTGGGCTTCCTTGGAATTAGTCATTAAAAAGTACCCTTCTTATCTCAAATTCAATTAATTCTAATATGCTTATTAGTTTGGTTTTGTAACTCTAGAAATATAGAAATCTATTTATTATAATGCATAATATCATGCTTATGTTAACATGTTGATACTAGTATTTTATGGAAGGCTTAAATCTATATAGCTTATGAGCTCTATTAAACTTTAAAGGAAGATTCCATTTCAATAAAATGGTAGATTTTATGATTTTATTATATTTACACATCTTATCGCTGAGATTCTCGTCCAAAGAGAGTTCTCGGAAAAAGACATGGTGGTGTTAAGTTTTGCCTACTCGAACTCAAAGTACTCCCGCTAATTCCTATGATTATGGATCGCCAACTTTCAGTCGATTTTGCTGGGGAGTTTTAGAAACAACCCTTATGTTTCTAATTCCCCATGCTCTGCATCATCAAATAGTTGAGTTATGTGTATGATAACTTTGTTGGGTAGTTGCTTCTTAACCCCAAGGTAAGGTTACACCCTAGTAAAAAACTCTTGAACATGATAAACCTTGGTACTGAAATAGTCATCCTAGATAATCCCATTGACCCTAGAGTCCTTCAATGAAAGGATTACAAAGGGAAGCTACAATACACACCAATAGTAGAGGGTTACATCTCTTACATGAAGTCATTCTTAGAGCTTCGATTGGCATATTAAATGCATAAGGTCCAGCCTAGCAATAGGTCGACGAGAAACATGTTAGAAGGTAAAGTGAAAGCACAAAGAATTGTGATTTCTTAGGAATCAAAGAGGTGGCGAGTCTTCCTGGAAAAAAATTCGCCAAATTTTTGCAATATTTTATAAATCAGTGAAAGATTCGCCAATTTTTACAATATTTTATAAATCAGTGAAATATTCGCTATTTTTTACAATTTTCTATTATGTAATGAAATATTCGCCAAAATTTTACAATATCCTATAACTTAGTGAAAGATTCGCCAAGATTTTACAACATTATATAATAAAATGAAAGATTCGCTAAAAAAATTATATATACATATTATATTATTGATAAAATCGCCTTCAAGTTTTCCTATATATCGGGGGGATTCGCCCATTTTTTATACATATAAATTTCGGGGGGGTTCTTAAAATTATCCCTGTTGGTTGGTTTTAATTATCATTGGCTATAAGTGGGATGATGTTAAAAATGTTTGGATCTGATATAACCTTTATTAGGTCGAATTTTAGATGCTTATGCTCACCAGATTTTCCCAATTGTCAATGTAGACTAGTTGCACCTAGTTTTCCTACTCCGACTCAACCGGATTTTGGAGCCACTATAACTTGGTTTCTTGCTACTCCATATGAATTAATTTATATTATATCAGAGCCTCATAATAATTTATATTATATCAGAGCCTCATAATATATATTATGGAATTACAAAGGTTTCACATCAGTTTGGCGAAAAGGTTCATGATTGGGTTCACCATTATGCAACTACACTAGAAATTGAGCCTATCAATTTCATCGATGTTCTTTGGTTAGGTGATGATTGCATAGATCTCTTTTCCATATCTGATTTTATGTTTAGATATGATATTTTATGTTGTGACATCAAGAAGCATTCAAATGATTATCCTTCATCACCAAAATATGATCTACAAGGGGCTTCTCCTCATGCTTTTTGTCTACACAACATTGCAAAACTGATACATGATCAAGGAATCTACAACAACTCTACAAATTTGTTCACTAAGAAACAATACATCCAACTTATTCAAGTGAAGAAAAAAGATAGAGTGAAGATATTTATTTAAATTATGTGCCATGTACATTTTTAGGAAGGATTTTCCCCATGCAGTTTTGCCTTTTCCCTCAATTTTTCATGGACAAATAAATTTTTCATTTAGATTGTAATGGGTGACCTTTGGTCTTAGTTACCAGGGCCCAAGTAATCCAAAGTTAGGATTAAAGGGGGGTCTTGGGATTATTATTAATCCTCCCTTTGTCTCCTTTAACCACATAAAATCTATTTGATTCATTTCCCTAGCTTAGGAGGTCTCATCACTTTACCAGTGCACAGAGGACATAACTAGTGGACATATACCACTTAATTCACCTGTCTGCATGCATTTTCGAGCTCCAAGGATCAATCCCTATTTTATAGGAACCCACTCGAAGTGCCACCAACAGCGTCCAGCAGTTGACTAGAGTAGGTCATCAGTTATCCTTAGTTGAACTCTGATCCCCATTAATTATATCACTTCCAGTGTCTCTAGCGTCATTTTGCATGATTCATGGGAATATAGGCGCATTTTTTCACCTACCCCCTTCATTTAACCGATTGTAACTGATTGTAACTGGTTATTAACAGTTTTAGTGATATGAAGTTGCACTAGTTAGCTATAATGGTGATTTTCCCACTCCTAGTTAGCTATAATAGTGATTTTCCCGCTCCTAGTTAGATCTAGAGTCAACATAGGTTGGTAGACTCAACTACATGAGTAGGTATTCAAATTATTCATTGATGTTGTATTATATATTCACCCATAACGTGAATAATAATTAATTTAAAATTTCTCATATTGTTATTCAATTATTTTTCTCTTATTTCTCTTGTGCAATCTATGTGAAGACCATTTTTGTCCCAATATCTTCCTATAAAAATCTAATATAACCAAATAAAAAATTGAGGCCTTGGCAATTAAGGCTCAAGTCACCTCTTGCAAATTTTATTAGTCTATATAACCAAGGCAAAGAGGAAAAACTCATGGGAATAAAACCTCCCTTCTAAAATGGACATGAAGCAAAATCTGAAGTGAATATCAGTCATCACCATGTGTCACCCACCCCAAGGAGTGATCTTATATAGGTGAAATTCTTCTCAGTGAAGCTCATGGTGAAGATATCAACATTTTTCTCAACGGATGGGAAATATTGCAATGATATCACATGGTCATGCACTAAGCTCTTGATGTAGTGCATGTGAATCTCAATGTGCTTGGTCCTTTATCTCTATATTTTATTTATGTATATCTTGATTTCACTTTGATTGTCACACCAAATGATAGTGGGTGAATCAAATACAAAGCCAATTTTTCCAAGAATGCCTTGCAACCACACACATTGTGTAGTTGCATTTAATGCTCCTCTGCACTCGTCCTCAGCTAAAGATATGGAAATAGTGTGGTGTTTATTACTTGACCAACAAATAGGACCATTTTCAAGCATGAGTACATAACCTGAAGTGCACTTTATGTCAGTGTTATCTCCAACCCAATCAGAATCAATAAATTCGACTAGTTCTAGTGGAGAACTAGATGCATAATGTATCCTGATATGTTTGGTTTCTTACACACATTGTAAGATCCTTTTGGAAGCCTTCCAATGGATCTCATGAGGCTCCTACATATATATAGCAACAATATCTACTGCATAATCCAAATCACGTCGAGAGTGTGTGAGATACAACAATCTCCCAACTAGGTTTCTATACAACGAGTTGTCCACTAAAGGAGATGAGCCAAAATCACCTAGTTTGACTCCTGAGAGGAAGGGACAATTAGAAAATTTAGATTCAACCATTTTGAACTTATTTAATCAGTCTGAAGCATACTTTTATTGGATTACCTTGGTACCTGCATCATATTGTTCAATCTCCAATCCAATAAATTGTTTCAACAATCTTAGGCCAGTCATAAAAAATGCATTGTGCAATGAAAACTTAATTGAACCTATATCAACAATGCAAATTCGAGTGATCAAAATATAATCAAAATAGAGTATAATTATCATAATAGCGTCATATAATTCCTGAAAATACACATTAGGATCATATTTTCATCTTTCAAAACATTGTGAGAGAATAAAGTTGTCCATGATTCTTGGTATACCAAGCTCTGGGAGCTTGCTTGAGGCCATAAAGAGACTTCTTCAATCTACAAACAAGTGGAGGATCATGAATTAAACCTTAAGGATATTTTATATAAATCTCCTCGTGAATTTAACCATGAAGAAAAACACTCTTCACATCCGTATGGTGCACTTCCCATCATTTGTATGTAGCAATGGCCAAAACTAACCTAATTAAGTCCATCTTTGCCACTGGTGCAAATTTATCAGTATAGTCTACTCCATGGATTTAAAATAAACCCTTTGAAACAAATTCAGGCTTATACTTCACATCAGAACCATCAAAACCCATTTTGGTCCTATACACCCACCTACATTGCACTAGTTTCCTCTTCGAAGGTAGAGGAACAAACTCCCAAGTTTCATTGTCTTGCAAAGACTTAAAATATTCTTGCATGGATTATCGTCATCTTGAGTCATGTGATGCTTATTAATAAGAATTTGGATAATATATAACCATTATAAAACACCTCTTAGTAATATTTGAATCACAAGTGGAGAATGCATTGTGAAATTGAGATCTAGTCTTCCTAGTGTCTGGTGGATCTTCTGCAAGATCACTAGCTTCTTGTATGGTTTTGTCAGCCCATTGTGGACTTTTGGGAGAGTCATGATATGCATGCATGTCATTAAATTCATATTCCATATCAGAATCATAAAAATTTAGAAATGGAAACATCACTTACATCATCATCGAGAGGAGGGTGTGAGTAATCCCCCTCTACTAGTTCGACCTATTGCATACGCTCTTCTTCGAACTGAACAATTCATTCAATGAATGCTTTCTGAGATGAGGGATCAAATAGATTGTATACCTTTTCATATTTATCATATCCAATCATTTTGGACTCCTTTATTTGTGGATACAAATCTTTTCTCTTCTCATGAGGTATCCTAGCCCATGCTTTTGGGCCAAACACCCTGAGATGAGACACATTAGGCTTGTGTCCTATCCAAGCCTCAAATGGAGTTTTGTTTTCCAATACTTTCTGTGGAATTTTTTTATGAACATATGCATCAAAATTTATGGCCTCATCCCATAGCGTAGGAGACAAATACTTAGCCTCCAACATGCAATTGGCCATCTCCTTCAATGCTTTATTCTTTCGCTCTGCCACACCATTTTGTTGTGGTGTGTAGGGAACTGAATTTTGCAATTGAATTCCATTATCTTCGCATAGATGTTTTAGGTTCTTATTGACATATTCCTTTCCATTATCATTCCTTAAGGCCTTTATCTTCTTCCCATTGAAGTTTTCAACTGAAGCTTTGAAAGTTTTGAAGATTCTAAACACTTCATATTTCAACTTGAGGAAGAACACCCAACAATATCTAAAAAAACAATAAATGTTAGGACATACCTTCCATAGGAGGGTGTGGGAATAGGTCCTATCATATCTGAATGGATCAATTTGAGGACTTGAATAACCCTTATTTCCTTCCTTTTGTCATACTTGCGCTCTGCATGCTTCCCAACAATGCAACCTTTTCATGTTGCTTTGGAGAATTTGATTTTGGAATTCCTTCAACCGTCTTCTCTTTGCTCAAATCTTGAAAATATGGTAGTTGAGGTGTCCAAACCTCTCATGCCATAGCTTACTGGTCTCATTAACATGTGACAGAAGCACATTTGTTGAGGGGTAATGAAGAAAGTGTGAAAACTTGTACATCATTGACTTGTGATCTGCAACACCTGCTGCAACCACTTTGCTAGTGGAAACTTCAGAAATATACACATATTCTTGAGTGAATGTCACTCTCTTAGCCTAACCAGTGTGATTCATTTGGTAGACAGAGGGTATATTTGCAACAAGATCTGGCACAAACATCACATTGTTGAAGTAGCCATTGTTTAGATTGATCCTACCAATCCCTTTTTTGGGATCTTTGAGTCATATCCCATGAGGATGGATTGACCATTGTATGGATGAAGGGAAAAGAAGGATTATTCTGTAGAACCCATATTCCTTGAGGCACCTGAATCTATGATGAAGGAGGAATATCCAAAAGTGATAGCCACCAAAGCATGACATCTCTCCTTATTTTCAAAATTTGAACCTCCATATCTGGAAGAGGAATGTTGTTCTTCTTAAGGAGTTGTGCCATTATGTTAATGGTTTTCTTCACACATGCACTCTTAGGGTGCCAACCCTTGTGACAATAAGTGCATTTCAATTTATATTTCTTCTTCTCTTTCTCCTTGCTGAGATTCAAACCTCTGTTAGAATATTTGGGTTTCTCTTTGTCCTTCTTCCTCTTGCTGCTTTGAATCTTTGGGATTTTTCTTTCCCTTTGCTTTCTTTGAATATCCTATTTCAAGAGATTGATCCTTAGTAGTTTTGATGGTACCCATTTGAACCAACTTGTCTTGTTCTTGAGTTAGAGACTCCATGAAGTATGCAAAAGATGGAATTCTCCAGTTTTGAACTGTTAGCTTGCTTGAGTGAAATGTCGAAACAAACACTGAATATTCAGGCCCTAGCTTCGAAAGTATGGACATAATTAGTTGCTCTTCCTTCTTCTCAATTACACAATGCTTCAGTTGAAGAACCAGGGATTTGAACTTGGTGAATAAGTCTTGGATCATTTTGAAATGAGTTAGGCTTAAGGGGATCAACTCATTCTCAAGTTGATGGCCTCTTAATTCATCAGTATTTACAAACAATGAATCGAGCTTGAGACACACTTCATTTGGAGTTTTGATAGTGTCAACATGAAACATGAGGTCTCTCGAGATACTGAAACATAGCATCCCAAATACTTCATTAATTTTGCTAAAAAACTTGGACTTCTCAACAACTGAGTTCGGGTAATTTTTTGTCCCCATGGTAACTCTGTAGATACCTCTGGATCTCAACTGGATTACCATCTCTTCCTTCCACTCAAAGTAGTTGAATGGAGTGAGGAAGGTAACATGAGAATACTCCATTTTTTGTTGTGCACTCGATGACAAAGAACTATTTAATAACCTATAATGCAATCTGGAGGAAACCCTAGATTGCTAATTCGAACCCTATGAAGTCTCTGAATTCGATTAGAAGACCTGTGAGCTCTGATTCCATGTTAAATTATGGTTCACAATGGGATCTACAATCTAAAAAAAATCCTCACAATATAAGAATTTTACAATGCACGAGCAAAATAGTGAAAAGAGGAAAAATTGACAAAAACAAATGATGCCAATAACTGAAGTTTATATTACATTCCAACAAGTAAAAATGTATGGAACATCATTATATTATATTAGGAGAAAATTGTTAGGCTTTGGAGGCATTAAAATGGCATACATGTGGTAGGATTACATTGGACCTCAAACCCCCCTAGGTCTATCAATAGGCTCCCAAATCACCTCAAATGGTCACAAATGTCTAATATAAATGTTGGCATGGAATGGGTTGTCATAAATGACGGTGTACCAGGCATGGTGGAGTGCATCGTGGAGTGGGAGTAGCTCTAGGCAGTCCAAAAGAGAAAAAAAAACAACCAAATACAATGCATGAGCGCCCCTAGTCAACCCAAATCCATGATTTAAGGAGTGGGAGCACCCCAAGGGACCAAATGGTCATAATTGAGCGCACCTTACATCTTGGTTGACCAAAGTGAGGGTGTTGGGTGTCATTAATGGTCCAACCCTACCCAACAACCTTAGGCAAACATCATAGACCATTGTTTAGACCATCTAACATAGGTAAGAACGAATAAGACTATGGTCCTAGCTGGTATAATGTTATAAAAATACAAGAGCATGATTTACATGGTTTAGCCTTAAATTTAATTGTGTAAAATAGAATTTATTAAAGTTGTAATGACAAATAATATTTTTCATAAAAGAGGAATATGCTTAATGACCAAGTTATTGAGTTAAGAAGGGTTGCATCATAAAATTTGGTAGATTAATGGTGTATATTATGTTTTGATAATTTTTGTCACTAAGACACAATTGATCATAATGAAAGACACTAATGAATGTAATACACATCTATGGAACTATTGGATACGAGGCACAACATAAGTAAACGAAAAAATATTAGCATGTGAGCATGTGTTAAATATTAGTGATATACTCTTTTGTTTCGAGTAAATAACAAATATATTTATTTTAGTGTACATGTGTTAATGTTTCTTTTGCATTTTCTATTGGATACAAGGTAGATATTCTGCAACATGGAGTGTTGCTGTGTGAAGCCTACATATTCAATATAGAGCAAGGACATATACTACATGGAAAATTTGGAAATAAGTGATCTATAAGAGAGTTAGAGTTATTGGAACCAATAGAATGTGCACTAGGGATGATGAGCATCAACCTAAATTTCCCACATGAAAGCCATTTTTTTATACATCCAAAAGATAATGAATTATGTTTAAAAGAAGTAAAGGAAGAATAACATCATACATAAGAATGTGGTAACAATGATAATTCTCAAAATGTTACAAGGGAATGAAAGTATCTTAAATGAAATTTACAATGATCATACAATAATGGATACACTTGACCCATCTTTTGAGAACTTCTCACCCAAGATAGAGCAATGTCCCAATGCTTACCACAATTCCCTCTATGCAATTTAAATTAATATGGATAATGGCTTTGAAAATATGATAGATGAAATGATACAGTGTTGGACCTGAGTGTAGCAAGCCAAAGACAACATTCAATCATATCAATGATGTTGAATATGGAAAGATGTTACTTGTTACATTAGGAAATGAGAATGTGGGGGATCTTATTTGCATGGCAATGGTCACTTCAGGTATCTTCCAATATGTTGACTATCAAATTTTTCTTATTAAGATTGATTGGTGGAAGCGTAATTAGAGAAATTACATAGAGAAACTATTAGAATAATATTGGGCACTAGCACCCAAGGAAAACAAACTTAAATTTGTTTCACTTGACACTATAGTTTAACATGGGTTCCAACAAACAAACATTGCAAGAAGATCAATATAAATAAATGTGATGTAGATGTTGTAGTTTATTACACAATCCAATATTATTGGAAGGCATAAATGATTCATGAATACAATTTTTTCACTTCGAAAGATTCAATACTATATATGAAGAAGCAATTTTCAATAAATATTGTATATCAAATATTATCTTAATATTATTTTTTGAATAGTCTTTATTGTATTTAGTACAAACGACGGAAAATTTGTTTACTTTAACTTGATGCAAAAAAATTAATAGTGATTTTAATTATTTTGAAAGAAAACAAATAGAAAATGTTGCTAAAATATAAAAAAAAATTGTCCATGTGGGAATTTCAAAACAAATTTATGTTCATGTGATTATACATTAAGTTAATTACATGACAACATTTGATGTTTTGTTTTCATGCTTTGGTTGATTGGTGTTTGGTGGGAACTTTGGTAATCCCGTGAAGGGTTCCATTCATGTCTAAGGATCTATAATTAGTCAATATCCCTAAGAAGGGGTGACACCTATTGATTTACTAGGAAATAAATTACAAATTAAAATGATTTGTTTACATCCACATAACTTCTCACTCCGTCTATTTGGATAGATAATCGTAACACTCATAACCATAGGATAGGTAGTCATTCAAACAACCATTAAAACTCCATAACACATTTCACTATAACCTCAAAATAATTATAGGTTCATCAATAGACAAAACACTTATCTTTAAATACTTCAATAGAAGACTATCCAAGAAATTGTTTATGTATGAGAAACTTTCCACTCAATTGTATGCATTCAACGCAATGCAAATTGTAAGCTAAGCTATGGAGCCACTAAGGAAATGGAGCAAAGCTACATGCT
Source organism: Pseudotsuga menziesii (assembly GCA_001517045.1). Lineage (NCBI taxonomy): Eukaryota > Viridiplantae > Streptophyta > Pinopsida > Pinales > Pinaceae > Pseudotsuga > Pseudotsuga menziesii. Next base: position 67,618 of record LPNX010744221.1, read on the forward strand.
TTTAAGTCACTCAAACCAACCCATTTTCTTTCCTTAATCAATGATTTTGCTGATTTGAAATCACTTAGAGACCTCATCCAACCATCAAACAACCATGGCACTCCCTTCCATTGCCCTACTCAACACAAGGAAGATCTTCAATTTCTCTATTCAACAAATTCTCAAAGATAATCTTCCCTTCCAATGCTCTTGTGTCAACAGAAAGAGTCCAATTTATTTAATGTCTTCCAAGAATGGTCTTAAAAATAATGTTAGGCTCTCAAGCATCCAATGAACACCAAATACATAATGAGTTATCGATTTATACTTGCCTATCATTTATGCTCACCTACAACCATCCATCTCTCATCCTAAGTCTACAATTTCTCTTTCACATCACTAATTTTATTTAATTTATGTTTGTTTATGATCAACAAGAAACAAACCAAACGGAAAAGTCAAGTGCATGAACTTGCAAGGGTGATAGAGTGAACATGTGGAACACCTAGCCTTGTATCATTCTGTGTAGTTGTTGACTTGGTGTTGATTTGTGTTGATCCATTGTTTTATTTTCTCTTGGTGCCTCTTATGTTATGGGGCTTGATCTCCTCTGGACATGACATGGATCTTTTTTGTAATGACATTGGGACTATGTTGTTTTTTCTTGGTTTGGGTTGTATCTTTTTTGTTGGATCGTTGTTTACTAGTTGCAACTTTGTGGGATTTCTTTTGGGGTATCCACTTGGGATGTTTTTCGTCTAATAGTGGTTCTTTTCAGCGTGACTAAGGGTGATAGGGTGAATAACAAATGCGAAAATATAGAGAGTGATGTATTGTTAGCATATCTAATTTAGAGATTATGTTTTTATCAATCAAAATGAATCTTTGTCAAATTTTAAAGTTAAAAATGCCAAATTTCTTTTCTTTTATTACTAAAAATATTCAATTTAAAAAAAATATCCATAATTCATGTAGCTAAATTAATATTTATATCATTTACGAGAAAAAAATGTAATAAAACTTTTTTTTGTAAATTTAAAAACTAATTATCTAGTAACATGTATTTTTTCCGTTAAAATTATATATGGGTACGATAGAAGCTATTTTTTTCTAGATTTGCAAACCAATAAATTAATAACATGTATTTTCTCTTGCACTTTCATAAACTTTGATGATAAAATTAATAAAAAACTAAAATATTATTATGTCCCCGACGGGGAACATATATATATGGGTCAGTTGTACTAGTTTTCATTTTAATTTTTAAAACAAACATTTGTATTTACGATGTTTATATATTTTTATTATTATTATTATTTTAAATTGTCATTTTGTCATGTGGCTATTGGCTAGAAGATGCTGACCTCACCATCTCGAGAATCCGCTTCATGCATAGGTGGCGGGGCTCACGTCAGTAGCATTTAATTTGGTTTTTTCAGAGTGAGTGGGATGATGTGTAACATGTCGACCAATAAATACTACCACATTACTGCATTTACATTTAACAGGCCATGCCATAATGCCTTATAGCAATTTGGTATTTATTGGAACGAACTAAATTAAATTCATGGGACAAGAGGTGAAGAGCAAAATGCGGAGGATAAGATTCCCTGACCCTCACCTCTTAAATCAAAGTAGCTTTTACAGCAGAGTCCAGTCCACATCTTGGATTTTTATTAATGGCATTTATTGAACTGTCATTCAAATTCATGGTACCTTCTACACTCTGCATTGATCTTTGAAGCACCACTCTCCAAGTATTATTTTAAATAGGCAAACATAGAATACAGAGCTGCAAAATTCACCATCAATGGTAGACAAGCATCAAAATTCACCATCAATGGTGGTGTCCTGCAAGCTTGAATTCATCGCGACTACTCTCATCTCAGTGTGTTTTTGCTTAATCTCAAGTTCATAGGTGGTTCAAGGTTAAAGAAAACCACAGTTTCCTGTATTAATTGTGTTAGGAGACTCCACTCTTGACGTTGGAAACAACAATAACATCGATACACCGACGAAGTGCAACTTTCGCCTTATGGCAGAGATTTTCCTGGTGGGATACCTACTGGACGCTTCTCTAATGGAAAGCTTACTTCATATTTCTTGGGTATAACCTCCAAATACTTAACATTTATATTTCTTATACATTCCAAAGATTGACTAATTTTTCTCTGCCTCATTTCTGTATATTTTGAACTGCAGCTTCGACCTTGGGTATCAAAGAAACAATCGCTGCATACCTTGACCCACAACTAATGTCAGACGATTTAATCACCAGAGTCACATTCGCCTCGATCGGATCTGGCTACAACAACACTACTTCAAAGAGCGAAGTAAGTAAAAAGCCATGGCACACGCTCTATTGTCTCTCTTTCATAATGATCCTTTTTCATATACAATTTTCACAAAGTTCTATACATCTATATATCCTTCCATTTTTTTATTGATATCTATCAGCTTTTCGACTAAGTATTGTTATCATGGCTACTGAGTACCAGGCTTGCAGCCACAACCAAACACAGGCTGTTCATCATAATCCGAATCAGAAAGTGAGTCTGATGGATAAAATCAAAGAGAAGATTCTGAAAGTCCAGACTCATACCCAGACTGGTCATACCGACGAGACTGCTCATTCTAATCCAACTCAGAAGCGAGGGCTAGTGGATAAATTCAAAGGGATGCTTCCAGGAAGCCAGGCTCAAACTGGTTATTCCAGTTCTACTCAAAAGCTTGGGTTGGTGAATAAAATCAAAGCAAAGATTCCCAGACTCCAGAACAAGTGAGTAATGAGGAAAGGCTAAGGGCAAGAGGAAGAGCAAAAGCATGAGCACTAAGCAGTAATGAGGCTTTGGCCATCATAGTATCGGTTTTCCCTTCGAAATTGGCTGGTAATAAGCATCATGCAATTTGAATAGTGTGTTAGAATACACAAGTATGATATGAATCTCACACGATTCACATGCCATGTGTTGTATAGTATTTGCAATTGTTGTGTTTAATTGGTCGGGAGATTTGTAGTTGTGTTCAGTTGAACTTGTATGTGGCCGTTTGATTTGTTTTAATATCTATAAAAACTTGAATATTTCTGACCTGTTCTGTGTATTGATGGAGTTTTATATATTAAGAAACATGTGAAAAACCAACATGAGGATGTTTATTCCCGGTGTTCATTGTTTATACTCTTGCATGCTTACTTATATGGTTGGTTTCCTGTACTGAAAGTCATGGAATTTTTACATGTTTTTGTAGAATGCAATAAGTTTTGAGCAACAAATACAATATTTGAGGGAATACCAGTCACGATTATGAGGTATCGTAGGACCGCAAGAAGTTTCCAGAATTATAAGCGAGTCCTTGTATTACATTGGTTATAGGAAATGTCGATTTCGATGTCAGTTAGTTTAATTTCAACCCTCGAAACCTTTGATTTAACCGTGCAGCTCATTTTGTTGTCTCCCAGTATGTAGATTATGTCTCCAAGGTATGCACATTACTTCTCTTCTTTCACTTCAGGGTGATTGGTAGTGTTTTTTTAATGAGTGACAGAATTTATTCCCTTGGCTTAGTCCTCAAATGGATAAAGTGCTTTTAAGTTTGTTGTTTTCCCATTGGTTTTTTTTTTTCGATAATGTTTATTTCTTATTTCTTCCGCTATCCAGGATACCCTATTCATGTCCTCAAATAACTTTTTTTGAACACATTAGGTCCAAGTATCCCATTCTAGGTTGGCATAGGTTTGTCCGTAGACTTGTAAGCGGATTTTACTGTGTTGGGATGTCTGTCAACGCTGAGGGAACTAGTATTGTTTAGCGTGTTGCTTCTACTTGAGACACTACTAATGATTGATTATTAGTCTACAAGGCGGATATGGTTTACCTTGGACTATGACATCTATGTGCAAAAATTTAGCATGCTAAACCTAGCCTAGAAAATTATTAGCTTTGATTATTTATTATAAAAACTAAATAGCCCCCATGCCACATAAACCCAAATTTACAGTTAAATCATAAAATTTAGAAGAAAAATGAAGGTTGACAATTTTATGATTTGATGTTAATAAGTATGGAATCCTTTGGATTCTATTCATCGACATCAAACCCTTCAAATCCCCCATTGTTTGTAAAATTTCAGCTAAATCCCCTCAAAAAAATTCAAATGGTACTGGTTCCTGCAATCTATAGCAAATCACTACCTGTTATAAACCGTGGTCATTGTCATACAAAATCGTTTTACTACCCATTGTGAGTGGGGTGAGTGTGCTTATCCATTGACAAATGTGTAGGACGAGAATAGGATTCCCAGAATTTGGATTTCAAGACCAGATTCTAACAGTGGAAAGGAATGTAAACAGTTCTTGGTCAAAATTGAGTGGAAAGGAATGTAAACAGTTCTTGGTCAAAATTGATATGACTGTAGTTTAGCACATAACGATTTGTTGTACAAAATGAAATGCGGTCATTGATTTCTAATAAATTTCAGAGCTATGCATTTAATACAAGTTTTTTCACCGTGCTGATATTTTCTAGCTCTTTCTGTACTAAATGATCAAAATTGATACGACTATAGTTTGGCACATAACGATTTGTTATACATAATGAAATGCAGTAGTTGATTTGTAATAAATTTCAATCAAGGTGGTTTTGATATCTAATAACTGTTATTTTGAACAAATTCTTTGTTTTGATATCTATGGAATAGAACAAATTCTTTGTTTTGATATCAAGGTGGTTTTGATATCTAATAACTGTTATTTTATGGAAATTATTTTTTAGTTATTAATATTATAAAAATTTTACATTTTCCTCATAATCCTTACAAGTTAATGTATTGTCTAATGTTTCTTTTATTATTAAAAATCAATATGGTTCTCAATTTATTCGAGCTTGCTCAGCATATATATTTCTTTTAACTTTAATAAGTGGAGTTGAAAATGGGAAACCTAGGTAACCCAAGAAATGTCTTGATTTGTTTTTTTTTATTGTTATTTTAGAATGACATGTGGATTTGCTTAATTTTCTTTTCTTTTTATTATTATGTTAGAATGACATTTTATTATTAATTTAGCCTTGAGGTGGTTTTTAAATTGACAAAAAAAAGTTTATTGTTTATACTTTGGATAGAATTTACATTTGTCTCAAAGTTAAAGGAATTATATTTTAAATTTAATAAATTCATAATAATTTACTCATTAGATTACAAAATTTATTGTTAGCAATATTTATATAAATTAGACTCACTTTATCCATTCACATATTTATATTTTAAATTTAATAAATTCATAATAAGTCAGAAAATTTATTCTTGGCAATGATGTATGGATTACACACACTTTATCCATGCACATAAGATTTTTGTGTATTCCAGACATGATCATCTACACATAACTTATGTATAACTAACAACCAGAAAAGTTTGTTAAACATAAAGATTGCATGGTATTTATATGTTAAGTCCTTAAACTTAGAGATTGCATGACATTTAAATTATCTTCTTTGGCTTGAAATTTATAATATATTTTTAAGCCCTTAAACTTAGAGATTGTATGTCATTCAAATTATTTAATTTTTCTTTTGACTTAACATTTATCATATATTGTTAGGTCCTTAAACTTAGAGATTGCAAAACATATAAATAATCTTCTTTGGCTTAAGGATTTAGGTGAATTAGCCAAAGCATTTAGGTGAATTTGAAGTATTTGATAGTTTTTTTTTTTGTGTTACATTGAGTAATGTCTCCAACTTTACTAAAAGGTATTTCTCTAACACAAAAGCTACCAAAAGGAAAAACTAGAAGAAAAATATCCATGCAAAAGAATAAGTATATCCATTTAAGGCATATTTTCACAAGGCATTAAAAAATAGATATGCTTCAATGATATTGTGAGACAATTACTAATGGTCTTATTCATAGGGCATATTTTCTTTGTTAATAACCTAATCCAAAAAACTCTTTTCTGGACAATAGCTTCTTATCATTTCATCTTATATCAACACCTATGCATCGGGGACATTGCCACCAAAAGACTCTTTTCTGGACCAATAGCTTCTTATCATTTCATCTTATATCAACACCTATGCATCGTAGACATTGCCACCTTGTGGCTCTTGTTATTATTATATTTATATTTATAAAAAAATAGAATATCTTCTGGCGAATCTTTTTGGTTTATGGTGTGTCAGACTACATTGATTTCGTCGATTTCATGCTCGATTACAATCAACCTCTTATGCTACTGAACTACTTTTTGGAGGGCCACAACATCAGCCACGTTAGTTTCGATTATTTTCTCACGTGAAAGTATAGTGGGATGAGACTGCGAAATTCCTTGTAAGTAATAATTATATTTGATTTTGAGAACACATTTTTGGTGAGGGATGTTTCAAGATCGTGAATAATATTCAACATGTAATAGAGTAATGATGTCGCAGTGATACTGTGAATTGTTTGATCTCAATTTTTTTGATCCAAAAGCCCATAGTATTGCAGGCTCAACATTTATTACTCTACTACATGTAAAATATTTTTTTATCTTTCAAGACATTCAAACGCCCCGGTTGTTCTAATCGAACAACTAAACTCATTGTAAAGTTTCTTGTTCTTGTTCAATTACTGGAGCTGGAGCTGTCAACTTTCTCGGAATTATATATACAGTCTATATACTCTATAATATTTTCGTGGTTATAGATAAAGTCTCTACATTCTCAGATGTTAACGTGGTTATATATAGTCTATATAGTCTCAGTTATCTTGCTGAAGGAGATTGGCATGTGGAGCTCAAGTGGTAGCCAGATAATTGCAGGCATGTATTCTAGTTTTCTCTTGCTATTTATGTAAAAATAATTTCAGGTTATGAATTATTGTAAATTATATATTTATCCATTTTAAGTCTTGAGATTTTATTTTCAAGTACTATATTTTGTTCTAAGAAATATAAGATTCTCTGGATTTACAATTTTTGGATTTCGTTGAGTTTGTAATTGGGTATCATGTCTGAAACATTTTAAGTCTAGTTGGAAACCCAAAATCTTAAAACGTTTTAATTATGGTTGAGATCAAGAAAGCTGCCAAAACAAATACTTTGGCGCCATTAGTTTATGAAGCAAACTCTTTGGTATGAAGAAATGATTCTTTAATGTTGTTTGAATTTACAGTTTTTGCGTTTCATGAGCTTTTAAGAGTTTGTTGTGCTTAAATCATTTGAAATTTGGTTGAAAACACAATTTCTTTACTTATAAATAACTAGGACCCTCAGTTGAGTAATTTGTAAGGGATTATCAGCTTGAATGGACGTGCCTTGGGTGGAATTTTACCTGCTATTTAAGTATTACAGTCGGTCAAGAAATATTATTTTAAATAGGTTTGATCCCTTAAAAGAATGGTTTAATTTGAAATTATTATTATTATGTTTTTATAATGATTTGCAGTTTTTAAGGCCATTTAACTTATTAAAGTTGATATTAGGAAGAGGAAATCATGTCTTAACCTTGGATTGTAAGGAAAAATGTAGTCATGTTTATTTTTAATTGGATAGAGGTTTTTATTTGAGATTTGGGATGGATTAAGATTCATGTTTTTTCATCTATTGACTAGTATGAGACAAGTGTAATGTAGAGATTGATTTTATGGCAGTCTTTCAAAATTCGTAATAAACAATTATAAAAAAATGAATATGTGATGAATGGATAACTAACAGGTCATGACAGATAACTTGAAGAAAATGAGATAACAATAAAAAAATATAAAAAATAACTTATAGTCGATAAATGGATAATAGTAAGATTGTCAGTGATAACATGTAGCTAGTGCATGGATAACTCACACTTGAACTTGTTTAAGTACAAGAATTTAAGTAATAAAAAAATATTTCCAAACTGCCTTCTATTTTATAACTATCTCTTAACCATTTGATCCCTATCTACCTGATCCAACCATAAACTATGTAGTTGTGCTAATACTTATTCAAAAGCATACTGAATTTTTAAATTAATTTTGTAATGATTTGTGAAAGCTTGTAAGATCTTTAAAAGCCCACAAAGAAAAATTTACTTATATTCTAATATACCCTCGATAAGGACAAACCATTTACTATGGGTCTTCTGTTGTAACTGTGCCTAGTTATACTCACTGACCGAACTAAGCTCAATGCACAGAGCTTATGTTGGGCTTATTCAGATATAGACAAGAGTGATTGGGATGACTATACCACCAGCTAATATCATAAATTGTTTACAGCTACAGGATTGTTTCAACTCCCTGTCCTTCCAGGTTCCCTACTAACAAGAAGCCGTTGCTATTTAGGTGGAGTTTCTAATGTATGGCATTGGCTCCATTTGCATGGTTGCGCTTGAGTGGTTTTGAATCCGGATCAGTTTGGGAAGACAATGGTCTTCACTGTTTGTAGCTTTGGAAGCCAGAAAAAAATAAAATGGTCATTAGTCTACGGATTGGGGACTGTCGTTTGCTAGACAACGAGAGAACAAAAAGAAGGGTATGCTCAATACCTTGTTGAATTTTTCTATTTGGATGAACATACTGTAAGAATTCAGAGAGAGCTAATTTGCTCTTCTTTTAAATTCGATTTAAAGTACTTCAAGTGGTGTGTATTGTGTATGTCATAAGAACTGCCCTTAGACAGAAAATTCAAATCTCCAGGGGTATTATTCAAAAGAATGAGTGGCTAATTAAACAAAACAAGAGCTCCAACTTAAAAAAATTTAAAATTAGTTTAAGAAAGTGTTTTTCTCTGATTTTAATTTTTAAAATAAGTTTAAGAAAGTGTTCCTCTCTGTTTTTTAAACAATTTAATGTGTAGGTAGTTTTTATTATGGAAAAGTTCAGAAAAACATTTTTAAAATTAGATTGCATTTTGAGATACACTCTGATTGCAACTTGAGATTTGATTTTCAAAAATCAGTATAAGACAGTTTAATGTCTAGCTAGTTTTTATAATAAAAAAACATAAAACAAATACTATTTACTAAATAGTAAACAAAAAACAAAAGCTAATACTAAGTATAAAATTTTATTGAATTACAGATTTATAAATAATTAAACAGTGAATTCTTAACTGAAGCTTATTTAAATCTTAATTTAAGATGCATTTCAGCAAAACAAGATAAGAAGACCATGAAATGAATCTCCACTTGTTTCAATCGAGTTAATCTTGCTGATCCACTCAAGGAAGTCCAAAATATAAGATAATATTTAAAAGCCTATCTGCAGCCAGTGAATGTCCATAGGACAACCAACCACTTAGTTTTAGAGTTAATATAAGCATAAGCCAAAAACAAATACTACAAAACAAGAAAAACCATTTGTTAGCACCACTTATAGTTTATGGTGTTCAAGTGGGGCTATTAACACTACTTACAATTTTTTGGTATTAATGTGGTGGTATTAGCACCACTTACAATTTGTGGTGTTAAAGTGGTGTTAATAGCATCACTTATATTTTGTGGTGTTAATATGGTGTAGATGTTTATTGGAAATTATGTATTTACTAGTGTATGTTAAGAGAAATGTTATGTTGGCAAGTACCATAAAGTGGTGTTAATAATTATTTGTCACATGGACATGTACCTCTATGATTTATTTATGAGGATCTTCACAATAAACATAACCATTTCAAAAATAATTATTTTGTAAGTTATAATTTGAATTAACTATTTATAATTTTTTCCATTAAAATAAATGATCAAGACTAATTTATGAGTTTTTACACTACAAACCCAACAAATTCAATTTCTTATTTTTACACTATTCAAACAAATGAATTCACATGATTAATTTAATCAAATTATTATTTTTAATACTATTTAAAAATTAAACATAAGGACTTTTAATATTGACAATCAATAAAAGTAATCATTTTTTAATTATTAACATTATAGAGTAGCAATAAAAAATATTACACTTGCCAAAGGTAAACTATTATGTGAGTATTATGTAATAGGTTAAGTATTTAAAAACATCTTACTTTTCTATTAATTTGTAAATTAAATTTATATATTGATATTTAACTTTAGCATTAGAATAATTATAATTTAAATATTAAATAAAATAGATTTATCTTATATATTATTGATTGAATGTGTGATTTGACCTTGAAAAGGCTAATTTCATGATCAGAGTTTGCAAGCTTTTAATTTTTGTTTTACTATGTGGCTTGTATATTGTGGAATTTTATTGTAGTACAACTATAAAATGGTCGAAACAAAAGCCAAGTTTGTTGATGTCAAAAACCTCGTCTTGTTGGTTTGCAACCTTCTCATAACATAATAACAATGTGGGTAATTTTAGTTAAATTTGAGCAAAATTACGAGCAAAAGTAAATGATAACACTAATGGAATTAGGCTAAAAAAAATATAATTTATTTGAATAGACTAGGAGGCAGATGGAATTGTCGGGGATCTGCGAAGGGGGGTGGACTTATGGAAGCATGGAAGAGGGAAAGGGGGGAGGCGGGAAAGCCTCCTTCGTTTCTGCCTCGGCAGGACTACAGATCGCATACATCTCGATATCTCTATATCAACCCTAGACCCAGACAAGAAGACCAATGGATCAAAAGCCATGGCATTGCATGCCTAGAGCGACCCTGATTTTGACCATCCAGGTCAGATTTTCGGATATCAGGGCGTTAAGTTTTATGAATTTGCTTAGATGATCTCTTAAAAACAAATTACTAAAAGATCACTGAAAGAACAACATGCATAGAAAACATAAGAACACAAGAACCCAAATGTACATTCCTAGAGGAAACCACAAGGGATAAAACCCCGCAAAACTTCCTCGGTATAGATCTCGACGAGAGCAGGGTAAAACCCAGACAACTGCTTTTAACTTCTTTCTGGTGCACTAGTTCTTCTCTTTCTTGCAAAAGTGCTTGAGTGAGTGAGTACCAATGAAGGGGAGCACCTCCCTATTTATATTTTTTTGTTAATGTGACCTCTAACCTGGTGGGGCCGACTTCACTAGCTGTCAGGGCTGACTTGTCCAATTGAACTCCACAAATAACATTTAATATATTGACACTTGGGAACTATTGAACTGACTTACATTCATAGGTTTGCAATGCATATTCCAATGACTCTAACAAGACTAAACTCGTCTCCGGAAAGATGAACACAACACAACTAGAATATCTTCTGAAGTTGCATAATTTTAACACTCCCTCTTAACTAGGAAGGTATTCAACTGCAATAGCAACTGCTACTATTACAAATGTACAACTGACTGGTGAGATTCTATATGTCATAGGAAGTTTTGGTACAACGGCATACATCTTCATCATCTATCTCAACTAGAACTTCTTTTACCATCATCTAATATCTTTCTCCAATCATTTTCTTGTTATCTTCTGGAGCACCTCCTAAATCATCTTCTAGATCATCATTATTTGTTGCTTCATATTTTGGACCATCTTCTATAGTATCATAACGTGAATTATGGAACATATTTTGAATCAACTATTGGGACCATCATCAACATGTAAACACCGAACTATCATTTGTAACATCATCATTTGCATCTTCAATATATTAATACTGAGCCATCATTATTTGCATCTTCAATATGTGAGTACTAAGAACATCATCATCTGCATCACAAGTATCCCCAACTACATCTTCAGAATGTGAACCACCATAATCTGTATATTCAGTATGTGAGTATTGAAACATCATCATCATCATCTGCATCAACAGTATGTAAATACTGAAACAATCAACAACATCATTAGCATGTTAGTGCTAAAACTCAAATCATTTGTAGTGCTAGATCATCAACTGCATTACCAGCATAGAGAGGCTGGAACATTTCTCATCATAAGCATCATCATCAGTATAGAGATACTGAGGCTATCACATCAATCAGTGTAACAAAACTGAAACTATCTTAATAAACATCTCAGCATCTAACAATCATTCATCAGTCAGACATCTCAGTAATCAACAGTGTGATAACAATGTAACCATCTCATCAATCATCAATATAATCAATACTGATACTATCTGAAGCATACATCTCAATCAATCATCAGTATCAGTATAACAATACTAAAACATACATCTCAATCTATCATCAATGTTACAATACTGAAATCAACCATCTCAACAATCAACATATCAATGTTGAACCAATCATCTCACCAGCCACCAGTCTAACAATATTGAGCTAAACATCTCAATAGTATAGCAATACTGTAACAACCATCCTACCCTCTAACTATCTCGAAGCAGCATCACGGTGAGTTCTGTTAGTGCCAGAAATTGTTCTTATACTACTAAAGAACAAGCCAACACAATCTCAATAAATCAAATTAAGAAAAACAGGTTTTTTATGGTTTTGGTTGTGCAGTTTGTAAACAAGAGGGTAAAAACTCATAAGGCTAAGACACATACTAAATCATGCAATAATGAAATACTGAGATGTATCATATATGAAGCATAAACCAAAACAACATAAACACATTATTGAATTTCATCCACAGCTCACAAGTATTTCATGAGAAATAACATTAAACAAGAAATGAATTTATAAACTGAGTGATTAAACCAATCAAAAATGAAACCAACAGATAAGATAAACATGGCTTATAGTTTTCATATATACCATAATCAGTAATTCAAAATACATAAGAGTTTATGAAACTTATCTCTGAATAGTAGCTAACAGCCTCCCTTTGTACAAAAATTTGAACCTCCAGTCTTTCCTCAGTTTTACTTTTATCTTAGTTACCCAAAAACAGTTACATAACTGAAAAACTATTGTTTAGGTCATACTACCGAATTACTTAACAAAAATAGAGTCATACATATTAAACTAACTTTTTACAAAGACTAACTAATAACCACTATCATTTAAAACATTTTACAAATCCTTAGCAGCCTCTGCCAAAAGAGTTATCCCTTTCAATGCTTGAGTCTTATTTCTTGTTTTCTGATGACTAGCTTCCAAGTCTTTGACTCTTTTTGAAAGCTCTTGATTTTGCTGTGTTAGGTCTTGAACAGTTTGCTTCAATTCTGAATACAGACTTTATGTCTGTCTTTTCCTTTTCAAAGCTTCCTTAGAGACTGCAATTAACTCTTGATAATGGCTATTGACCTCCTCTAAATCCTCTCTTAATCTTCTGTTATCAGCTACTAACCCCTCATTTGTTTCATGCAGGTATTCTATCTGATATTTATATTGTTTAATACTTCTCTGTAAATTTTCATTCTCTGAATCAATACACTTTCCTTCTGAAACTGGATGCATTCCTTCTGGCATCCAAGGGATCTTCAATTTCTTAAAGATCTCTTCATTTTCCTATTTCTGCTCTATCACAGCTACAAGAGCCCCTGGAGATTCATTAACCTCAAAACTGCATTGGGCTGATGGTTCTGCAATCTTTTCTTTCTCTGCACAAAAAATTGTTATGACTGAATGTTGCTTCATTGAATCATCTTGATGATGGTCTAAGACTACTTTCCTTCGAACTCATTTTAACATTTCTGAAATTTTAGTTTCAATGAAGGATGACTTATCCTCTGAAATAACCTGTTTCTTACCCTTCATCTCCTTTACATTTAAATCCTCATTCTCTTCTAACTCTTCTTGGGATGAAGAGTCTTCTATCATTGTAATTTTATTCTAAGCTAACTTAGGGTTTAGCAATTTTTTCATATTCAATCTTAATTTATTCTTGGGTTTGGTCTTGGGCTTCCAACCTACCCCAATCTCCCCCAGCATGCTCAGAGTTTTTCCTTGATGTTTGATAGATGCTAGCTGAACTACCTTTCTTTTGATTCCTCGTGACGTTACCCCTTCTCCAGACTGTTCTTGTAAATCTTGTTCAGTGTCATCCCTAGCTTCATCAAACAATGGACTTTCCTTATATTCTGACTGTACACCCATAGGGACTTGTTCCTATTCTATCAAACTTTCATCTACTCCTTGGTTTACTTCTTCCTGAAGGCTATCTTCTACATGCTCCAAATCCTACATTTGACCCTTTGATATTTCATCTTCCTCAACCTTATTCTGCTATTCATTTTCAACATTTTCATCCCTTTGGGTCATAGGATTTCTTTGCACATTATCTTCTTCTATCTCGACTATGACCTTTTTCTTCAATTTCTTGACTAAATTATGTCCTTTGTTCAGTTGCCTTTTCTTCGATTGGTCTTCTTTCTTAGATTGAAACCCATACCAGAATAGAAAATAGTCCCAGGTTTTTTCCTTCTTTTGGAGCACAGAACTTATGATTAGATTTATTAGACCATGATGAAATATGGACTATTTAGTAAGTTCTTGATGCTCTTTTACTCTGCTGGACATCTTTAGCAAACTCTTTAGGAAAAAGAAAGAAAGATTCATCTTTGCTTCGTGGTTTAGATGTTGCAAAAACCTGAAATGATACTTAAATACAAATGCGCATCTTCCTTCACAAGTTGCATAACTTTGCAGAATTTTAATTGGTTCTCTCCACTCTGGTTTGAACTTCTGGATATGCACTCCTTTACCCCAGTCTGCAACAACATTTGGAAGTAAGTAATTATGTGAATCAAAGGTAAAAGGTACCTTCTTGAACAAATATTCACCTTCATCAGGGATCCATGTAGCCTCTGTTATTAGTTCTCTAGTCAGCTCAATCTTTAGGGTGTCAAAAGTAACTATGTCATTATCCAATCCCTGAGAGAACTTATATGAAACTTTTGTGTGATGTCCATCAATATTCTCAAAATACTTTAACCATCCTGCTTCTGAAAATAACCTTGCATAGTCAAGGAAAGCTTGAACCCAAGACATATATGAGGGTTCAGCTTTGTTTGTTTTCCCACTCCTCTTCATTCTAGATAATTGAACTTAAAAAATGCTTCCTTCAGTAAAGAACTTAACTTTATTCGAATATTTGCAATTTTAACAATCAATCATATGTTGAGAAAACTAAACCCTTGAGCTAAATTTTACTTCTCAAAATGATAAGTATTTTGACTCTATTGACAGAGAAAATTCGACATTGAGCAAAAATTGAGTTTATGCACTAGCATTCTTAGTTAATCTCCATAAGTAATCTTCTGTCAGTGTGAACCCAAATACATGGAATATGATAGTAATTCGCTTCATACTTGTCTGAATAATGGATTCAGTTGCCAGAAATATGCTTTCCTGTCTTCCCAGGTGTCCAATTTCATTCTTAAATCTTTCTCTGACTGCCACGACAGTGTTAAACCGTTACCCTGCAAAGCCCTAAATTGTCAACCTTCTTCAATATTCAATCACAAACTTCCAAGTCTTGCCACAACTTCTATGGTCTTCATGCATTCAGGATATGCGTAGCTAATGGCGAATTTTCCTCATCGTGCGTAATCATTATGGTTCCACTACTATGTATCTCATAACTTCCAAACAACCGCAACTCACCCAAATGATTCCTTGCCTGATCTCATAACACTTGTCACAATGATTACTGTGGCTGAAAACACGTATCAAACTCATCGACAAGTGTGAAAGACTTATCCTATGCGCGAATTTTGAAAATTTTGAGCCAAAATCATGATTTTTCAGATAGCATGATTTTCTTGTAGTGCACATGTTTACCTTTGTTGAGCTTGCGCTACAAGAATATCCGTTTTAATAATTTTCAAAACAAAACTCACAGCGAAGGGTTAAACTTTGGTTAAATGGCTTTAAATAAAACCTTATGATATTTTTTAGAACCTTTAAGTCATATATACATTCTGCAAGCCCCTAGAAACTATAAATTTCACTAAGTAAAACCAAAATTGGAAGAAACCTATTAAATCAACTATAAGTATAAGCATAAAATCAAAGAAAAATTTAAAGGAAACTAAAGTCAAAAATTTTAAAATGAAAGAAATAACGTGCTTCAAAAACAAGCAAATGCTTTAAAATGAGAAACAAAAACAGGTTATAACAAGTTCTTTGGTAGATCCATCTGGTCATTTTGTATAACTTACTAAATCTTTCGAGCCAAACAAGCCTAGTTAGACATATGGATCTCCCTAGGGACCAAACAAGCCTTGTTTGACTTACTAACCCTTTTGGGCTGAACAAGCCTAGCCAAACATACTAATCCTCCTAGGACCCGCTGTAAGAGTTTGGTTTTAGAGATTGTTGTTGGCCTGCGAGTCTCCATTTCATACACTCTCCTCCTACACACTTGGTTGTAGTTGGGTTTTTGAGCCTGCGATTGATACTCTTGAGTTTTCTTTCATTACACAAAACTCCATATAGTCATCATAGCTCCACCACGCTACTCACATAGGATTAGGGTGCACACCCCCAAGTTCGATTCCTTGAACCGTCACCATCGGATTCATATTCAACATCTTTCACCATCTTCGGAGCCACACACGACCTCTGAGCCTAATTCATATTCATATCAGTCTGAACCCACCTTATTCACTACTCCATCTAGCCCCATGGATGGTGCACATCCTCGTCCCTTTCAGAGAGGGATGGTTAGTAGTGGGATTTAATCTATTCCACCTATCATTACGAGCACCCCCTCCACTAGACCAACCGATTATGGTCCTAGTGGGCCTTTCCCCACTGCACACTCTGGTACTAGTCCGTTACCCACTATGGGTGGCCTCACACCAGCCGCCACATTTCTGACCATTCCACCATTTATACCTGGGGGAAATGGCCCTTCCACTTCCATTCTGATTATTCCTAATGTCAAAAATCAACCTTACATACCCCCAGTTACACATGGGAACTACATTCACACCACCACTATTGGCCCTTCCCATCCCATTCACAGTTCTAGTATACCTTTTATGGCTATCCTTAACCTACCATATTTGGTGCGATTAACCAATGACCCCATATGTCATAACCCCCAATGGCCTCCTATTCCTACCAAACATCCCTTAGAAATCTCTAATTTTAAGGGTAAGGCGGGCGAGGATCCTCAAAATCACATCATGTCATTTCATCTATGGTGTTCATCTAACAACACAGTGGATGATTCCATCCGGTTGAGTTTATTCCAACGCACACTTACTGGTGCTGCGACCAAGTGGTATATGGAATTTTCTCATGCCACTTACCCTGAATTCTCTTAGTTGGCCTCTATGTTCCTTCAATACTTCCAATTACCCATCTGTTATAACGAGGGAGTGGAGATCTTATTATCCTGTCGATAGAACACAATTACCCATATCATGTATCATATCTATGAATGGCGTTGTCGTCATAGCCTATGCAAAATCCAGTTAGATGATAGGATCTTCGTAGATTGGTTCCTCAAAACCTTACTCCCCCCCATTTCCAAGTACGTCACATTGGAGCACCCACAAACAAAAGAGGAATCCTTTCTTAAGGATCAGTAGTTCGATCTTATATATTCCCAATCCGATTACTTGTATACCGTCATCCTCGATGCTCGCAATGACAACACCTCATGTTGTGATACACAGGGGGCATGCCATGCTGGTGATCAAGTCATCGAATATGTTACCCAACATCCTCAATATTGTCCAGAATCTCCCATGATGCCACCCCATTCCGGTCACACCCTCAGTGTTGTCCAACCAGGTTACTCTCCTTATTAATCACGTATAATGGATTAGTCCGAAGCCACTCCTTCTTATGTGCCTCCCACACCAACTCCTCACATTCATGGACCGACTTGTTCAGCATACTCTTGTACTGGCCAAATGGATTGCTTTGCAGCTCCACCAGCTCCTCCCATCTATTACGCACCACCTGTGCAGCTCAATCTGGATTTGGACCCGACTCCTCTTGCTCCTACAGGACATGTTTATGTACAACAAAATATCCCTACCCAACCCACCCCCAATAACCAACAAGGGAAGCAAAGGAATAAGAGAAATAGGAATCGGGGTAATAACCAGAATCAAGGAGGTGGCCAATAGGCCAACCCTCTGAACAATAACGGTGTCAAACCCCTTGCACAGAATCCCCAATGTCCCGCTTGGGAAGAACCCACAGTTGTAGAATAACCATCCATGTGTTATATGTAACACCTACAACCATTACACTCATCATTTTCCTCACTTAACTCGTGTTCAACAACTACTCCAAAATGATAGTCAACGTGATCCCAACACGAATGCTCTGGCTCTTCCAAACCCAGCACCACTGGGTCCTCCACTTATGGTGCTCCAAAACCCCCTACACACCAAGTAATGGTTGCAACCTAGCCCTTTGTTATAGCCCAAAATGACACATATCTACTTGTCACCACTTTCCCACGATTTCGTTGCATGTCGACACTTCATGAAATTCACTGAAAAAAACTTTACTTGGAGGACCCATATCCTAATTTTTGTAACTTTGTTTGACCTCTTATCTCCACCATTTGAAATTTATTTGAGTTAGCTAAAACTTTTCAAAAGACGCCAAAGTCTGAAAATTCCTAGATTTACCCTAAAATGAGATTTTTTTATGTACACACGAGTTTCCTTAAGGAACCTCATGTGTTACATGAGACTTGTTATATATAATACCCGTGTCTTGCCTAAATATGCGACTATTTACATTGCAACATGTGTGTACCTTCTGAATACACAACTGTTGTCTCTAAAACTTGTGTGTTTTTTTTGTAGACGTCAAAAAAAGAAGTTTCACGAAGTTTGGGTAGTTTGGGTGGTTATGCAACTGACTCCTTCAGTTGTAACTACTTTGTAATCAACCCTATCTCTTTAGAAGCATATAAATAGAGGTAGGGAGGTCCATGAGAGGAGACTTGAATCTTCGCATTGTTATGCTGGAGGAATTGGGACAATCTTTCCCCCACCTTTTTCCTAGAAGCTTTCTCCTTGTGTTGCAGAGCTTGGAGGCTGAGTTCCTTGGAGAAGAGGAGCAACAGAACCAGATCAAGGTTTTGTGAGGTGCCCAACTTGAAGAGAAGGTATACTTGTATTTCTTTTCATGATTAATAAATATGTGATGTCCTTCTTCTTTCCAAATAATTGTTCAATGTGTGATTGAATCTCTGTTTCTGATCATATGATGATGTTAATCAAATTATTATTTCATGTTTATTTTATTATCATTGCTTTATATGTGGTCATATTGGTTTGAGGAAGGTATAATTAGTTTTGCAGGGCTCTTGGAGCAAGAGGATCAAGAGGAGGATTGAAGGGATGCTTGGATCAACCTTCATTTGGATAAGGTATGAACCATTCTAATATTTCAATCTTGCTTATATATTCTTGTAGAACTATATGCATCTCTCTTTCAATCCCAGTACGTTGACGACCTCTTAAACCCTAGCCATAGGAAACTTTCCTCTACAACAGAAATGGTGACTCCGCTGGGGAGAGCCTTGTCTATTTGGGGTTTCTCTATATTTCTTCCAGTATTTTGCAATTTTTTAGGTCCTTCTTTCCACTTAGGAACAACTTCTCAGTCTAATAGTACACCTCCCCTGCCTTCCCAAGGCAGTTTTTGCCTTTTTTTTAAGCCTTTTTCCCACCCATACGTGAGTTGCAGACTACATAGTCGCGTTTATGGTTTGTACATGCAACCTGCTATACTGTTAACTTAAGTATGACACACGACCTGTCATTAGTACAACCCGTGTGTGCCTTATAAACAGTGTTTTTTCCTCATTTTGTTGTTTTTTCTGTTGTTTGAGGGTTGTTTGGTAGGTCTTTTGGGTTCCTCTTTAGGTGCATGACTCCAGGGAGTTAGTGTCATCCATTTTGGGTGTTCTTTATCTATGTGGTAAGTCTTTTTTAGCGTTAGGGTTTTCTCTTTGCTCACCACTCCCCCCCACCCCACCCCCTTTGCTTGGCATGATTTTTGGCTTATGTTTTTGGTCAACCTCTGTTAGTGATCTTTGTCTGAACTTAGAAGATTATTGGTCTTTGTTTCCTTCTTCTTTTGTTAGTTAACTGCACCGTGCCAAGGTAGTTGACTTGTCTATTATGCAAGCCTCCCTTCCAAGTAGGGTTTATACTGACTTTAGGGAATTCTAGAGTCTATTTGGTGGTTGTATATTAGAGTTCCTTTTTCTTTCTTCTTGTCATATACATACTTTTTTTTGTAGGTAGTTTTTCTTTTGCATTTATAAAAGAAAAAGAAAAAGAACATATAGTTGTTTAATATGCATATAGATTAGGGTTTTGTCTTTAATGCACTGCATATCATTATTTTTGAAAAAATAAAAAGAAATTGTTCTTTTGTGGATTTCAAGTTTTTATTTGAAAAAAGGAAGAGAATAGTTTTTTTTTTCATTTCATTTCTCTTTGCTTAGTCATTTTGTTTCAAATTTGAGTCAAAACACCATACGATTTTCATGCCATTACCTCTGACTAATAACAATCAATTAAAAAGAACGACATGATTAAAAATTATTAGTAAGTTTTATTTTTTAGGCTCCTACACCAACTAGCTTAGTCTAGACTTGTGGATTAGCCTAGTTTTAACTCTCCACAAGTATTTAATTTCAGACTGAGTTGGCCAATCACTAGGTAAATCCTCCTCTATGGTTATTGTATCTGGGACGCTCCTCTCAAACGGGAGTTAAGCACGAGGTCGCGTGAGGACCAATATTGAGGAGATAACCCTATGATTCCTTATTCGAGCGTAGACCAATATTTTTACGCATCTGGGGACTTATGTCAATACCACCTTTTGGGCCCCATGTGGTGTCGGTGTTGACAAGGTTTCAGGATTTACTAACCTGCCCATTTGTATGAATCAGGCTTGCGATTGGCCCCCCAGACTCTTAGTATAGTTGCGGTAGCCTTTAGTCTCTCTGACATTAGGGTTCATAGACAGGTATACCGGAATGCTATTTCTGGTCTACCTTGGATGGGCTTGGAATGTAACCCTGGAAGAGGGTGTGGGAGGGCGGTTGGGTGATTCCTCCGCTTCTGCCTAAGAAAATCTACAGGGATTCCAAGTAACTGTCTATCAAATTTCTTCTGGAAGGCATATCTTATACTTATTTGTCTTTAGGAATTTTTTAGTGAGTGTTGTGTGGTTCGTCTATACTTAGTTTTCCTTCAGGTGTGTGCTTTGTAATTTTTCTTTCCTATTGACCGCAGACTTTTTCTTATAGTTTGAAACTATGGCTAACACCCCTTTGAACACCAACCAAGAGATCCCCATGCTGGGAACTCCTTGTACCATTCCTCTCACAAGGAATGTTGGTGTTCCTTTGATGGCCACCTTGAATCTACCTGGATTCACCCTAGGGCTATCGATGTGTTTGTTTTCCACTCCAACTATCCCGAATGCTCCTGATGCTTCTCAAGTAAGCTCCTTATATCAAGGGCATCAAAACACTACTTCCACTTCACATGTAGCTACTTCTCCTCCTCCTTCTACCTCATGTGGTGAAAGTACCGATACTAGTAACCAGATGTCTAAAAGGAGTAAAAGAAGGAGAAATAGGAAGAAGACACATAAGAAAGGGGCCACCCGTTCAACCTCTGGATGTCAAGTTGAACCTCACCACCCGACCTCTAGTGGCCATGCTGGGGGCACACACTCAACCTCTGCCAAGCATGTTGATATTAACCATTCAACCTCTGTTGTTCATGCTGGTGGTGCCCATCCAACCTCTGCGGGTCATGTTGGACCTAGTCTCTTAGCCTCTGCAAGTCATGCTGGGGATAGTCTCTCAGCCTCTGAAGTTCATGCTGAGGGCAAATAGTCAGCCACTGCGATTCATGTTGACATTGTTGAAAAGAATAACCGTTCAAAATACAAGCCCAAGTTCCCCTATAAGCTTTGTGAGGGAGATCAACTTACTTATAAATGCCCTTCCATCATGGAGGTACGAAGCGTTTGGTTTCATGGTCATCCCATTTTTTAACATTATGAAGTTTTTCAACAACAATCCTTTCTTAGTCAAGTTAGACCTAGTCACCCAGCCTCTGGTGGTCATGTTGGGGGAAACTTATCAACCTCTGTAGGTCATGCTAAGAACAAACAGTCAGGCACTGCTAGTCATGTTGACGTAGTTGAAAAAACTAGTCGTTCGAAGTGCAAACTTACGTTCCCTTGGAATCTATGTGAGGGAGATCAACTTACTCATCAGTGCCCTGCTATCGTAGAGGTGCGAAGAGTGTGGTCTGAGACTCAAGGATTTCCTTCTCCTAAACAACCTATAGTTTCTCAAAAACCTACTCAACTTTTGGTTGATTTAGTGGTCGAACCTTCCCAGTCTTTGGTTCACCCCTCTTCTTTCGGAGAGTGATCCTTATGTGATTGAACCAATGTCACCTTTGGTCCATCCCACTCTCCCTTCAGAGAGTGACTTTCATGAATCGATTGAATCGATTTCATTGTCGATTAATTCCACTCTTCCTTTTGAGAGTGAAGTGTCTGCTATTCACATTTTCTTCATTGCCAGTTCAGAACTTACTAAACAAGGGGTCATTGAACTCACTTCGAATCAACCCCCACCAAGCTCTCGAATTGCTTCCTTTGATTGGGATAGCCTAGTTCAGCCACGCCTTCCTTTTGATGAACCTTTCCAGATAAAGGTCAAAGTTGGACAATACATGATTGCTTGTTGTATTGTTGATGAAGGAGCCTCAGTTAGTATCTTGTCTGCTCATGCTTGGCGAGGAATGGGATCTCCCATCCTTGTGTCGACAGCTAGTCAGTTACTTGCATTTGTTAGTTACTGGCGTTTGATAGAAGAAATAGTACAGCCTCGGGAATTCTTTCTCAAACACCTATTTCTTTGGGTGGGAAGATCGCCTTAGTTGACTTCATGGTGATTGAGGACCACTTGGACTTTAATATGCTCATTGGGTGTGATTATGTCTATACCATGAAAGCTGTGGTGTCAACATTATATCGTGTGATGTACTTTAATCATGGAAAATAAATTGTCACTATCGATCTCTTGGATTTTCTTGATCCGTCTCCTGACCCAACTATAGACCAGGTATTTCATTTATTGATTCCCAGTGTTTCTATAGACACTACCCCACCATGGGTGAGCTATGTGGCCTCATGTCCTTTGCGTTCAATTGTTACTGAGAAGCAGCCTCTATTTTCATGCTTAACTTCTCGGGACTTTGTCCCAGCGGTTGACCAGGTGAGTCATCCTATACGGAGTATGGAGCCTGCTCTCCACTCTGTCATTCCATTTGAAAGTTTAGACATGTGTCCTATCTCAGATGATCTCCTTCCTTCGGATGAAGTCTTCCTAGAGTCTTTGATACAATCTGACCTTCTTTTGGATGTTGGTTCAGTTGTGACTAAGTCTAACCCTGATTTCCTTAGTAAGATTGATATTTCCATGGATCGTTCTTCTTATGTTGGTCTTATTGAGTTTTTGGACTCTCCCTTAGAACAATAATTCAGTGATCCTAATGAGTTTGATTTTTCTTATGAATTGTTTAATTCCTGTGATACTGAGTTTGTTCCTGCAGACTCTATCTCCTCTGTTGATCTTTTCTTTTCTTCTGAGGTTGATATTACTGATTGTAAACCCTCGTTTCTTGGCACTATAGAGTCCTCTTTGGTTGATTCTTCCTTGACTACACCTTTTGTAGAAAATAGCAAAGTTGCATGTGTTTCTCCCAAAGCGACCTGCATCGAATATTTTCTTCTAAATATGATTATGATGTTGTTGTTTCTTGGAGATAGGATTTTTAGTTGGATTCACAACTGTTTACTGAAATTTCCTTGTTGTTCAAGTTGTAACTGCATTTTCATGTACCTTTCTCATGCTTATGACCCTTATGCTGACTTCCATGCTTTTAGCTCGTTGTACAGGCCTTCATCTCCGCTCTCATCATCGCTAAGCCTTATATCATTTTTCCTTTGCAACTTGACACCTTTTACCTTGAGGAGACGTCCCCCGAGTGTCTTTATCCTTCTCATGTTCCTTTTATTATGCATAGGTTTGTTCCTCGTGCTTGGAACTAGTTTCAGTTGCCTATGACACTCATCTCCTTGCATTTAGAACATTCTTTTTGCTCTGCTTCGAGCTCATTAAAAATAGTAAGGAGTTTGCAAGTTGACTTTTCTGGACTCGTTGAAACTTCACAGGAAAGATATGGAGTTTCTTTAAGCCCAGGTCTGACTCCACAAAATAGACTTGACTGTCGAGTAAACTTTTCCATTCAGGCTCGTTAAGAATATGTGAACGAGCATCCACATTGGTGGTAGGTTATCACTTTTTCGGACCATGTGGAATAATACGAAAAAGGAGCACTCTCCTTTCTTCGGAATTGAGAAGAGTATTCTTAGGTATAGGTTTATCACTTTTCTGGACCTAGGGGACTAAAATTACGGAAAAGGAACACCCAATATGAGCTTAGTTTTCTCTTTTTCGTGCTCTGGACCGAAACATGAAAAAGATTCCGAGCATACTTTATGTCTTTTTTATGCTCGCTAAAACCTAAAGAACAAAGCATCAATTTTACTGTTGTACGCCTCATTTCTCGTAATCAAATGGATCTTTCCGAGTGATATTGCCTTCCTTCACACTCGTAAAACTCAGGCTATATGTTGCTTTTGAAGGAGCGTTGGGTAGGTGGTAATTTAACCTTTCCGAACCTCCCCAACTAAGTACGAAAAAGGTGCGCCTTAGTTCACCTGGACTAAGAGAGTTCTCCTTTGGATTGTTTTATACTTTATTCTTACTTAGGAGACTAACTTTACGAAAAATCACCCCCCCTAGAGTCTTCTTTGGAGTTTTTAGACTCTCAAAACTATGAAAACACCATTGAGCATTCACTAATTTGGGCTCGTAAAATCCACGAATCAGTGCTTATCAAGCATTCTTCTGTCTCTTTTTCGAGCTTGTAAAAAATGAAGGTCCCGAGTTTGCTTTCTTGGATTCGTTAAATCTTTACAAGAAAGAGGGGAAGGGAATTTCATTCACATGTATTTTACATCATGGCAGCATGTCTTGTCTCCTTGAACAAAGCACCAGTTTTGAGTCTATAAATAGTTAGGTCTTAGATTTTGACTTTATCCCGATTCAGAGTTTCTTAATCCTCCAGTTGGCTTCTTTTCCAATTATACGGGGAATCTGTCAATGTCTCCTACAGTACAAATTTGTATTTTTTGGTCATGTTATAGCCTATTTTTGTTTCTCATTTTAAAACATTTGCTTGTTTTTAAAGTATGGTCTTTCTTTTATTTTAAAGTTTTGACTTTAGTTTCTTTTAATTTTTTCTTTGATTCCAGGCTTATACTTATAATTGATTTAATAGGTTTTCTTTCAATTTTGGTTTTACTTAGTGAATTTCATGGTTTTTAGGGGCTTGTAGAATGTATATATGACTTAAAGGTTCTAAAAAATATCATAAAGTTTTATTTAAAACCATTAACTAAAGTTTAACCCTTTGCTGTAAGTTTTGATTTTAAAATTGTTAAAATAGATATTCTTGTAGTGCAAGCTCAGAAAAGGTAAACCAGAGCACAACAAGAAAATCGTGCTATCTGAAAAATCATGATTTTGGCTCGTAATTTTCAAAATTCGTGCATAAGAGAAGTCTTTCACACCTGTCAACGAGTTTGATACGTGTTTCAGCCACAATAATCATTGTGACAAGTGTTGTGAGATCAGACAAAGAATCATTTGAGTGAGTTGCGATTGTCTGGAGGTTAGGGGATATAGAATAGTGGAATGATAATGATTATCCACGATGAAGAAATATTTTCATCTGCTATGCATTTCCTAAATGCATGAAGATCATAGAAGTCATTGGAAGACCTGGCAGTTTGTGATTGAAGATTGAAGAAGGTCGGCTATTTAGGGTTTGCAGGGTAACTGTTTAGCACTGTCATGGAATCCAGAGATAGACTTAAGAAGGAAATTGGACACCTAGGAAGATAGGAAAGAAGATTTATAGCAACCGAATCCATTATTCAGACAGGTATGAAGTGAATTATTGACATGCTCTATGAATTCGGGTTCACATTGACAAAGGATTAGTTGTTGAGATTAACTAAGAATGCTAGTTCATAAACTCAATTTTCGCTCAATGTCAAATCTTCTCTGTCAGTAGGGTCGAAATACTTATCAGTTTGAGAAGTGAAATTCATGTCAAGGGTTTAATTTTCTCAGCATATGATTGACTGTTAAATTTGAAAATATTCGAATAGTGTTAAACTCTTTCCTGAAGGAAGTAGATTTAAGATCAATCATTCATAATGAACAGGTGTGGGAAAAAAAATAGAGCTGAACCCTCAAATATGTCTTGGGTTCAAGCTTTCCCTGACTGTGCAAGGTTATTTTCAGAGGCAGGATGGCTAAACTATTTTGAGAAGATTGATGGACATCACACAAAAGTTTCATATAATTTTGCTCAGGTATCGAACAATGACATAGTTACTTTTGACACCCTAAAGATTGAGCTGACTAGAGAGCTAATAGCAGAGGCTATAGGAATTCCTGATAAAGGTGAATATTGGTTCAAGAAGGTACCTTTTATCTTTAATTCACAGTATTACTTGCTTCCAAATGTTGTTTCAAACTAGGGTTAAGGAGTGCATATACAGAAGTTCAAACCAGAGTGGAGAGAACCAACTAAAATTCTGCAAAGCTATGTAACTTGTGAAGGAAGATATGGATTTGTATTTAAATATCACTTCAGGTTTCTGTAGCTTCTAAATCATGAAGCAAATATGAACCTTCGTTTCTTTTTCCTAAATATTTTTCAAAATATGTCCAACAGAGTAAAAGAGCATCAAGATCATACTCAACAATCCATATTTCATCATGGTCTAATAAAGTTAATCATAAGTACAGTGCTCCAAAAGAAGGAAAAGACCTGGGACTATTTTTTATTCTGGTCTGGGTTTCAATTTGAGAAAGAAGACCAATAAAAGAAAAGACAGTTGAACAAAGGACATAATTTAGTCAAGAAATTGAAGAAAAAGGTCATAGTCGAGATAGACAAAGATAGTGTGCAAGGAAAGTCTGTGACACAAAGGGATGAAAATGTTGAAAATGAACATCAGAATAAAGTTGATGAAGATGAAATATCAAAGGGTCAAATGTAGGATTTAAATCATGTAGAAGATATCCTTCATGAAAAAGTAAATCAGGGAGTAGATGAAATTTTGTTAGAACAGGAACAAGTCCCTACAGGACTACAGTCAGAAGTTAATAAAATCCCATTGATTGATGAAGCTAGGGATGACAGTGTACAAGATTTACAAGAACAGTCTACAGAAAATTTGATGTCACAAGGAATCAAAATAAAGTTGTTTCAGCTAGCATCCATAAAACACCAAGGAAAAAATTTGAGCATGCTGGGAGAGATTGGGGTAGGTTGGAGACTTAAGACGAGATCCAAGAATAAACTGAGATTGAACATGAAAAAGTTATTAAACCCTAAGTTAGCTCAGAAGAAAATCACAGTGATAGATGAATCTTCATCCCAAGAAGAGTTAGAAGAAGATGAAGGATTGGATGTAAAATTGATGAAAGGAAAGAAACAGGTTACTTTAAAGGATAAGTCAGCCTTAAACGAAACTAAAATCTCAGATCTATTAAAAAAGGTTCTAAAGAAAGTAACTTTAGACAATCATCAGGATGATTTAATGAAGCAGCACTCAGTCATGACAACATTTTGTGCAGAGGAAGAAAATATTGTAGAACCATCATCTCAATGCAGTTTTGAAGTTAATAAGTCTCTAGGGGCTCCTATAACTACGACAAAGCAGCAAAAGGAGGATGAGGAGATCTTTAGGAAATTGAAGATTCCTTGTAGCCAGAAGGAATGCATTCATCCTCAAAAGGATAATGTATTGATTCAAAGAATGAGAACTTACAGAGAAGCATCAAACAATATAAGTATCAGATAGAATACCTGCATGAAACAAATGAGGGGTTAGTAGTTGCTAACAGAAGACTAAGATAATATTTAGAAGAGGTCAACATCCATTAACAAGAGTTAATTGCAGTCTCCAAGGAATATTTGAAGAGGAAAAGATAGACACAAAGTCTGTGTGCAGAATTGAAGCAAATTGTTCAAGACATAACACAGCAAAATAATGAGATTTCAAAAAGAGTCAAAGACCTAAAAGCTTATCATCAGCAAACAAGGAGAAAGACTCAAGCATTGGAAGGGATAGCCCGTTTGGCATAGGCTGCTAAAGATTTATAAAATGCTTTAAATGATAGTGGTTATTAGTTATTTTTTGTAAAGAAGTTAGTTTAATATGTATGACTCTATTTTGTTAAGTAATTCGGTAGTATGACCTAAAAAATAGTTTTTCAGTTATGTAACTGTTTTTGGGTAACTAAGATAAAAGTAAGACTGAAGAATGATAGAGGGTTCGAATTTTTGTACAAGGGGAGGCTTTTAGCTACTATACAGAGTTAAGTTTCAAAAACTCTTAGGTATTTTGAATTACTGATTATGGTATATATGCAAACTATAAGCCCTATTTATCTTATTTGCTGGTTTCATTTCTTATTAGTTTAATCACTCAGTTTATAAATTCATTTCTTGTTTAATGTTATTTCTCATGAAATGCTTGTGAGCTGTGGGTGAAATTCAGTAACGTGCTTATGTTGTTTGGGTTTATGTTTCATATATGATACATCTCAGTCTTGAATTATTGCATGATTTAGTGTTTGTCTTAGCCTTGTTTTACCCTCTTGTTTACAAACTGCACAACCAAAAACCTAAAAACCCTGTTTTACTTATTTTATTTATTGAGATTGTGTTGGCTTGTTCTTTAGTAGTTTGAGAACAATTTCTGGCACTAACAGGTCCCTTTTTGTGTCAAAAGTTGCCTAAGTCACTTTTGTGTCATGCTCACTATTCAAGGATTAAACCTTTGTCGACCATTCTATAGTTTCCTTGACCTTTTATGTTGTCCATTCCCTGTTATCAGTTCATTACATCATGTCTTCGGTGGTCCTTGTTGTGAAATTCAGTACCAGTTCCAGATACAATTAGTCTTTGACTTAAATCGTGTTGGCCGATGGAGGATTCCTTAATGCCTTCCTTCCAATGGACCTTTTCCTATCAACTACAACACATATTGCTCTGGGAATGGGATTTAGAGTTTTATGACAGTACCTTGGGGATTGCAGTCATCAATGGCAATTTTCCTCGCTATCGGGTAGTGGGAATACCTTACTATCTCCTACTCAATGGATAATTCAAGTGTTCGACTTCAAGTCCTTGTATTCACACTTGTTAGAATGTATTAGGTACCTTGGGGACCATTTTCATTCATGGTGGTTTCCCTCGCGTTTGTTAACAGTTCTCATCACTGGTCGGTAATCAAACAGTTTCCTCCGTGTTCGACTTAGCTCCTTTATTTGCATGGTTAGGATTCGTACCTTTTTTGCGTTTTGGATTGAAGACCTTGAGCCAATAGTAGCATAGTCATTTTGCTATTTCTCGTGTTTTGCAAGACCTTGTCACTTCATATGACATTTTTCTGAGACATAAATCCACCTTGTATTTTTTGTGGCTATGATTGATTGTTGAGTATGGATCCACCTTGTTCATTTGTGGCCATGAATCCTTTAGATTTGATATGGTTCCTTTTTGCATATTGAGTGACCATGATAATTGCATCAGTTGGATCCGTCTGTATTCTTATGGCGATCATTTTTATATGGACTTGTATGACCCAAAGATCAGTTTTTTATGACATTTATCTCTCTTTCAGGTACCTTTGTTTGACCATTTCAATCTTGGATTCTCTACTCTCTCCATACTCAGTTGTTTCCTTTATAATGTATATTAGCTATCGTCTTCCCCTATAACCTCATACATTAGGGAGCATCTTTTATATCCCAAAATGACACATATCTTCCTGTGACCACTTTCCCATGATTTTGTTGCATGACGACACTTCATGAAAGTCATTGAAAAAACACCTAAATTGGATGATCCATATATGGATATATGCAACTCCGTTTGACCTCTTCTATTTACCATTGGAAAAGTAGTTGATTCAGATAAAACTTTCTAGAAGACACCAAAATCTGAAAATGCCTAGAATTACCCTAAAATGAGATTTTTTTATGTACACGCCAGTTGCCTTAAGGAAACCCACTATTGCACATGAATTTTTATATATAATACCCACGTGTTCCCTAAATAAATGAATATTTACATTTAGACTCACATGTGCCTCCTGAATACACGACTGTTGTCTCTAAAACCCGCATGTTTTTCCTGTAGACGTAAAAAAAATAAGTTTCTCGAAGTTTGGGTAGTTTGGGTGGTTATGCAACTAACTTCTTCAGTTCTAACTACTTTGTCTTTGAACCTATCTCTTAAAAATCATATAAATAGAGGTAGGGAGTTCCATGAAAGGAGACTTGAATCTTTGCATTGTTATGCTGGAGGAATTAAGACTCTCTTTACCTCGCCTTTTCCCTAGAAGCTTTCTCCTTGTGTTGCAGAGCTTAGACGCTGATTTCCTTGCAGAAAAGAAGCAGCATAACCAGATCAAGGTTTCATGAGGTTCCCAACTTAAAGAGGAGGTATACTTGTATTTCTTTTCATGATTAATAAACATGTGATGTCCTTATTCTTCCCAAATCATTGTTCAATGTGTGATTGAATCTTTGTTTTTTATCATATGATGATGTTAATCAGATTATTATTTCATGTTTATTTGATTATCATTGCTTTATATGTGGTGATGTTGGTTTGAGGAAGGTATAATTCATTTTGCAGGCCTCTTGGAGCAAGAGGAGCAAGAGGAGGATTGAAGGGCTGCTTGGATCAACCTTCATTTGGATAAGGTATGAACGATCCTAATCTCTAAATATTGCTTATATATGCTTGTAGAACTATATGCATCTCTCTTTCAATCCCCGTACATTGATGGCCTCTTAAACCCTAGCCATAGGAAACTTTCCTCTACAACACCCTTTCCCCAACAAGCTCCCTTAACCACCGCTGCGACCCAAACCGCTGAGGATGTTGTCCATCACCTGATGATGTTATCGTTCGATGTCAACCTCAAGACTCAATGAAACCAATATGGTTCCACCATGAAAATTGTTGAACCCTCAATGACATATACCTCCACCACTCCTGACATGTCTCTGCACTTACCGAGACCCCCTACGGACGGACCTTCTAGGTTCCTAGGTTCCCTATGCGTCGTGTCGCAAACAATGCCACTGCCAGAGTTGTGATCAACTACAGTATTGTTGAGGATTTGGCCAAGTCCCCTATGACCATGTTTACTTTGGAAGTGCTTGAAACTTGTCCTTCGCAACGTAGAGCATTTTTTTCCACTCTAGGTTCCATCGATCCATATAATTCGAGGTTGATCACTTTTGACCTAGATCAAAGAGAACCAAGGATTCCATCATCTGTTGCCTTCCAAGTTTCGGTCACAGTTCTGAATTTTGTCATTCATCGTTGCATTATTGATGAGGGGGCATCCACCTGCGTTATGTCAATATTTGTTTGGCAGAAGCTCGGTTCCCCCACCCTTCAACCTTCCACCACCGCTCTCCATGGATTTGATGGCTGCTCTGCTCATCCCCAAGGTGTTCTCATGAACATCCCCATTGAGTTATCCAGAAAAATAGTTTTGATTGACATTGAGGTTTTCAACGCCCAACTTAATTACAACCTCCTCCTAGGACATAGCTACATGTATGCCATGCAAGTTATGGCCTCTACAGTGTTTTGACTCTTGATGTTCCCTCATGATGGGAATATCGTCAACATCGACCGATTAATGTACTATGATCTAAAGGGGACGACCACACCGAAACACATCCTTCTGACTATCAACACTACCATCGACAGCGTGTCCATTCCATCCTTATCTGTCATTGGCCCGGGCTTGTTTTCCAACACTCCTATGACGAACACCTTTTTTTCCTTAGCGCCTCCCCTTTCATCAACTGATATATCGTATTTGTGCACTATCACTTTCGGTAACACCCCGACCACATCGCAAACTCAGTCGCAACCTCAACCACATTCCTTCAGGAATTATTGGGGTTCATTCCTGGTCCACATGATTTCCTTCCTTTTACCACCATATGGAATTGTGAGCAAGCCTGTCATGGTTACTCTCAACTTGACTAATTTCAATTTGGGGATTCATGTGTAGTACCTCAATCCACCCACCTCGCACCCAAGTCCCCAGGTTTTGTTGACTCTCGTACAACCTATTGATACGATGCCGCATGCACCTTCTATTCCATCGAATATTACTCATGTCTCTACTCCTTCCCCTCCTCCTCCAAATAAGGCTAGGGGAAAGGTAGCCAATGAAACGACCGAACCACATCTAGATCCTACCTTTTCTTTGTGTGAAGTCCAAGACCATGCGACACAAAACTATCCTGAATTATCTCTCCTTCACACCCATATGGACACTATATATGAGACCGATGGCACTCAAGTGGTCACCATTCTTGATCCACCAGTGGTTAAGAACAATTCGTGGCGAAACAACCATCCTTGTGCAATTTGTGGCCTGTATGGTCACTTTTCTCACCATTTCCTAGACTTTCCTGAGTATCAATCACTCCTCCATGAACTTCAAAAACACTCTCATGAATACGACATTACTATCCTTGAGTAGATCCACCCTCTGGTTTCTTCCTTGGACACAACCAACACCATATACACGATCTCCAGTTCCAGTAGGCCTTCCATCTCCTTAGACACGAACGATCCATCTGATCTATCTACGCATTGTTTTAACAACAATGAGGAGATCCTTGAAGTGCTTTCAACTCCTGAGTATCCTTGGGATGATATGCATCATCGCTCCTTTTTTATCTTCGATGAGCCTCCTTCATCGTCTGACCAATACTCAGTCGAAGTGAAAGAGTTCATCCATGGAAAAGTAGACTGGTTCAAGAACTCCATTCAGGCACCTGATGCCTTTGAATAGGGAAACATGGCTAACATTTTTTCAACCATCAAGGTCAATATATCAACCAAACCTTAGGTAGTTGAAGATATTACACTCATACCATCTTGCTCCCCTAAAGAAGTTGCTTCATACAAAGCACATTTTCAGGAGTTTCATGATATTTTTTCTTGGTCATATACTGAGATTCCTAGTCTTGATCAATCTCTTTTCAAACATCGTATCGACACATGGCTTATGTAGAACCTGTCCGCCAAAATCAAAGACACATTCACTCGTCAAAGGATCTTGTCGTCAAATCCGATATTGAGAAACTACATAAAACATGTTTCATATACCCCATTGTGTATGCCACTTGCGTTTCCAATCATGTTCCCTTCAACAAAAAACAAGATACCATTCGTGTCTTCTCTGACTTTCATGAATTGAATTTGTCATGTCCCAAAGACAAATTCCCCGCTCTGTTCATTAACCAAATCATTAATTCTTGTGCTGGCCACGAAGTCTTTTACTTCACGGATGGTTTTTTCGGTTATAACTAAATTCAAATCCAGAAAGAGGATCAATACAAGACTACTTTCACAACCCCCTGGGGCACATTTGCATATCGTGTTATTCCATTTGGCCTTTAAAATGTTGGAGCCACTTTTCAGTGGGACATGACATTCTGCTTCCATGAGCTCATCCACATTATCTTGGTCTACCATCGCTGCTATAGCTCGAGTCACAAGACTCTCAATGTCACACACAAGTATGTATGACGGGTGCACTGATGCAGAGGCATAACAATGTCTCTCGCAAAGGTCATCCAATGACACACCATGTGAGAGCTACGACGTAGTTTCACCAATCACACCCAACACAGGGATCCCAATCAAAAAGTAAACATCAAGGAGCATTATCTCGATCCGCTCCTCCTGGATAATGAAGCACTCTGCCTCTTGGTCCCAAAATCCCACGATCTTATCTAGCAATATATTTGTTGAACGCATAAGAGGGATCTAGAAGAACTTCCAAAGACCACACTAAGCAAGAAAACCCTACACTACTGGGTCGTAATATACCTCCCCTCAGAGGTCCCCAATGTCTCTCTCTTTCCACACCACCCAAGGAATCATGCACATACACACAGTCCCTGACAGGTCCAATCATGTAGAAAAACTCATCATGGGTTGTTTTGCCCCTGTTCAGCCTTTTTTGTGACCCAAGTCGCTCAAGAAACCTAAACAGGAGCGACTGGGTCGCTTCTATTTTTCTGAACATGTGCAACCTGGGTCGTGCCTCTCACCCTGATAGGTGAAACCATGTTGCACTTGTCATCCCAATATGAGTGACTTGGGTCGCTCCTTTTCCCTCGAAAAGCGCGACCTGACCCTGAAACCCATTTGATCTTGGAAACAGACCCAGGATGAGTAATAACATAAAATAAACCAATGAAAAAGGAGGGTTCGATGAGAACTCTTACCTACAAGTCACAGATTGGAAAACTATCATTCCAATCGAAAGAAATCAGCAGTTGAGTTTTGGGGTCATCCACTCTAAATCATCACTGACCAGTAAAAATGACACATGTCATGTGGCCCCCCTGTTTATAGGCCTCCATTTCGTCTAGTTTTTCTTTCATGCACCACAGAGTCATCCAAAGTATGTTTGAGACACCATTCACATTACCAGGTTTGGTTTTCTTCCACCTGTCTTTTAACGAGACCCTCACATTAGAGGAAATTTCAACTCAAAATCGGCCTCCTAAAATGAACTAATAAAATAATAGTTAAAATAATAAAATAATATTTATTAATTTTGGAGGAAGAAAAGAAAAAAACTACTTTTTTGTTTGTATTTTTGACATATCTCCCCATGTTTTTACTCAAATTTCAATCAGGAGAGCTCGTTGGATGCGGAATTAAATTCCCCATCCAACGAGTACCCACTCGGCATATTTTGGACGGACCCCGCTACCCCAAAAACAAGAAATACCTGAAAAAATGGAATGATGACATCATCATTCCGTTTTTTCAGGTATTTCTTGTTTTTGGGGTAGCGGGGTCTGTCAAAAGTATGCCGAGTGGGTACTCGTTAGATGCAGAATTTAATTCCGCATCCAACGAGCTCTCCCGATCGAAATTTGAGTAAAAACACGAGGAGATATGTCAAAAATACAAACAAAAAAAGTAGTTTTTTTTATGATACCTATCCCCAAATTTATATTAAAAAAGTGTTTAAGACCTATACGGTGTTTCAAATTTAAATCAATTTCATTGGCTAACACATGATGACATGGAATTTGAATAAAGGTTAAAAGTCCCATTATAGGTGGCTTTCTCCTTCAGGATGGGCCATCATAGCCATCCTTGGAAGTGATTCCATAGCTCCATGGGTTGTTTCTCCTGTCTTGTCCATAGACAGTTGTCAAACGGGGATGGATCCAAAGAGGGTACGGAGAGATATCAACGTACACTGTGGGAAATGGCGTGGCAATGGGAATAATGGCACGAAAGTATGTCATATTTATGAGAGACAAATGGCACAGAGTAGCCACAAGTGAATGAAAAGGTGTTTTGGGAGAGCCCTTCACAATATATTTACAGTATGGTATTAGGGTTTTTAACCCATTTCAATGACCCATGTTATATATCTATGGTATTTTGACCCTTTTCTCATTTTTTAAGGTTTTTTACCCTTTTGGGAGAAAGTGTGGATAAACCATAATGAATTCTCATTATCCCTCCATTTATGGGAAGGAATAATGGCGTTTAGACCATTTTTAGTGGAAATACAATTGTGAAGGTCAAAATGAATGAAATAATGGTGGGAGTATGATGTATGGATATAGTTTAGACCATGGAGAGCTAGGTGAACACTTTTTGAGTTAACAGATTTCCCCCTAATGTGAGAGGGAAGGATCTCATCGTATGGATTATAGACATCATATGATCATGGGAAAATGGTGACAACAATGAAGAGGCTGGAGAGACCTGCGGAGAAGTGGAGCTTCCTCGTTTAAACTACAGTGACTTTTGTTTTTTTATTGGTTCTAAAAATGGATGAGATACATATAATGTGTGACATGTATATCGACGAGGCGGGAATACCCATGCTCATAACAATGTCAAAAGAATAAATAATGGGATCAAGGCTGAAAAACATGGGAGTCGATCAATACATATACAAATGATGACACATAATGGTGGCCTCAATGGGAGGATTAATACAATTATGATTTGAATAACTGACACATAGGAACAATGGCATTATCATGGAATGCAATATCATCACAAATGATGCTCTGTTGGATCTGGAAGTGTACATAATTGGATGGACTCAATGACTGAGAGTTAGAATCTATGTGGTACAATATATAACATCAAGTACTGGAGATACATGGAAGAATAACACTGGGAGCTTCCAAACACTGTCGCCAACACAGATCAAAAATCACAAGGGACATGAGACTGTATGGGTCCCACAAATAGACTCACCAATGTGTTAGATTCAGGTGACAACCGGGTCTTTGACCAAATAATGAACGAACCAATACCCTGTATGAATCTCAATGGTGCAATGATGTAACTAAAGTCGAGCACATGAGACACAACCATCCCGAAAGGCACTAATGACTCCTTTCAAGTGGTCCAAGGAACTCACCAATGAGATGGATGAAACCAGGATATAGGGACCTATGGGTCTATCCTATGGAATAGATGCGTTAACATCGATAAATGGAGACCTTCAACTAATAAAGGCAATGATGTTTCCTTGACAAGAAGCACGAGGGAGATAACCAAATATGTGGAAAAATCAGGGGACTAACACACTAAATGGGGGAAAAGGGGTAGGGGAGTTTGGGGGACTCAAACTTCCTTTGTTCAGAGTATGATGAAAGGGTTGACCTAGTAGCAAATGACACTGACTCATAGGAGAGGGATCATAGTTGTAATACCAGGAAGATAACGACAATGGAAAATACTGAGGGAGGTAACTGGAATAATCCAGGGATCCAAGGAAGACTCATCGCATAATACTTTGAACAAAGGCGACCCAATGAGGGAAATCTTCCATAATGTGAGAACATATATGCTGGAGCCTAAAGACATTGTTTTGTCCTTCTTCATGTTGGGAACCATTTTTACCTATTTTTTCCATATAAATACCTTCCAGTTTTCTCCATAAACCTTCATACTTGATCCATAAAGCCTTAATTTCATCCACAAAACTTTGGTCAAAGGTATAAATGTTGTTGCTTCTTAACAAATTGAATTATGATATTTTTAAGGCATTTAAATTAAGGTTTTATTCAAAATTACAAAATGTGCTAACTTCCTGTAATTTCTCCTAGGTTGGATACTTGCAGGCCAGCTAAGCGCAAATTGAGAGATGGGAGGAAGATCCTCGATGCCCAAGGATGGTTAAACTTCTAACGAATAGATGATATGGTTTTCACAGGTGTCGAGTCAATGACGGTCAAAGACGACCACCTATGCTACCACTTAGCATAAAAATAGGACAGTTTTGATTTTGTCTATTTTGATGGATCTAATGGAGGATCTCGAGGGCCGCATATCATTATGAGTCCTCCAAAATTGTAGCATTTCTAGTTTTTTTTTAAATTGTATAAGTATTTGATTTTACAGAGGATAGAAACCCCCTGGATCATAAACGTATGGTTTTGAAATAAAGACCGTGGATTTGATCAATTACTGTGTATGCCCAATTATATATGGTGAATGCGATTGGGTTCTAGAGCTCTATGATTTTCTCTACGTGTGTAAACGAAGCATTGGAGGGCCCCCTTTGCCAAGTCTGCACACATCTCTCTGTATCGTTGCATGTGGTATGTTTTAGTTAAATCCTGTAGAAGTCAATTTTCTTCATTTTAATTACTTGTACATTGCAGAACGAGTTAGATTGTATGAACAGGGTTATGAGCTCTATTATTTAAATGTTTTCATGCTGTAGAAATGGTTTAGATTACTTATTCAATATCGAATTGTTGTGCATTGCATATTCAATATCGAATTGCTGAGGATAGTTATACATTGCGAATGTCTTCTTGTGAAGAAAATCAATGATTGACTCCTTTCAACAGTGAGATCATAGGTAGTGTATTGTGATCTATTTGTAGGATTTAGGTTCAATTTGTTTTTATTATCTCAGTTTCACATATGAATTGCTGTTTAAACTCTGTTAGCACTCGGAATGTACTCAAGTTGTAGGAAGCACACCCCGAGGTAACAGCAAAACCACTTTAGGAAGATATTAATATTTCTCTCCCAGAGAGGGATCTCTCAACACAAATCTCACAAAATCAAATGATAAACAATATTTAAGCATTCATTCATTTGGCTGAACCATTCACATATCCATTGGGCATGGAGTCATATACAGGTAAAAGATCATAAAGATACATACACGAGAACTACCAAAGGCAAGATAATCACATCATTACAGTCATTAAGTTTGATCTGGGTGAAATGGAAGAGATGAGGAAACAATCCATCAATACAGAGCGTCTGAAACGAATTCCATATCGACTTTAGCAGAAGAATCATATAATATCTAAAATAATGAATAGAGCATAAACATATGAATTCTACTCATTCAACACTGCATTCCAGATACGAAGGAAGAACAAAATGGGGTGTTACACAAAGGAAATAACAAGCACATAAAGGAAATGGCACAGACTGCAACATCAATGACACATGAATCTTTGACAGGAAACTTCTCATGCATTCACTTTATTTCTCAAAACAGATATGTCTTTCCAAACCAGCAACTCACTTGATGGGATCCAACCCCCATCTCATCAAAAGACACCAATATATAGATTTTAAACAATAAGTCTGCTCCCAGCAGATCAATAACAGAATGACCAGCGTAAATTAGAGTTTGTAACTAATTTCCTACACCACTAGGAAGTTGTTACAATTCCATTCCTAACTGATCATAGAGTATCACATCAACTGAGTAACAGACTCGGCCACGCAGCTCCACGTCCTCGCTCCATCAGCTCTTTGGTACATGCCACCTGTCCCCTACTAAGAAAGATTAAGCTTTGTTTTTCCTAGCCGCTCTACATCCTTCCATTGCTCGACACTTGGGGTGTCGCTTTCCATCATCTCCCGGATGGCTACCTCGAGTTCCATGTAGGCTTCGTAGGATTTCTTAGGCAACCTGTTTCTGATAGCTGTGAACTTCTGCAGGACTTTGAAATCTTCAGTTAGCACGTCCACAATGCTTTGTCCAGACAAGCTCCTCTCTAACTCGTTAAACTTTGAATGGTCCATACGAGCCCTGACAATCAGATTATTATAATGTTCCTGCGAGAGCATTCGACCCTTCTCGTTCCAGAAGCATGGCAACCCGTCTTCGATCAGCCCTTCAAACTCCCTTTTGAACCTGTTGACCTGTACCATTAATTCCTCGGATTTATCCTGAACAATCTTCATTAACTGGTGCTTGTGAATAATTTTCTTTGCTGACAGGACTATTGAGACTCTGTCCTTTATACCCAAGTCATGCAATTTTTGGTACGTTAATGAATTCAGGAAATTCAGGGTATTTTGGGCTGTAGTGAGAGGCCTCTTCGCCATGTGTTCGTTTACCACTTTTAATCTTTGCTGGGCTGCATCTATTAATCCACACAAATCATCAATGTAAATAAGGTAGTGCCTGAACTTAGTGACCTCAATACTTATGGTGTCCCAAATGATATGCTTTGCCCCCTGAAGGGGGCCTTTTCCAATACATTTCTCCTTTAATTCCTCAACCTTCTGTTGTAATTGGCTCTTGTCTTGCAAGAGCTGCGTTTTGCTTTCATTAACCTTGGCTAGCTCGGCTTTCACCTTTTCGTTCTCTGCCTGCAATTCTTTAATGGTCTCCTCCTTTAAACTGACTTGGGACATAGACTCCAACAAGTCATCAGCAGAACAATCAGCTAATGGCTTTCGGATAGCTACGATGGATAAGTCGTCACCGGTAGGGGTCTGGTTTATTAGCTCGTCCATAATCTCCTTTTCTACATTCTGCTCTTTCTTCAGGTCTGTGATTTGGGACAGTAGTTCTTCCCTCTCGGCATTCCATCCATCCCTTTCCTCTTGTAGCTCTCCAGCCTTCCCTTTGTGCTCCATCATTTCCTGATAGAG
>LPNX010744230.1:8441-25430 GCA_001517045.1 Pseudotsuga menziesii
AATAATGTAACGCAAAAAGTAAGTCCCCCATGCATGAAAATAAGTACATGTTTGAATCCATGTCCACCAACTATAAGATTTTAAGTGTTAAGTGGGGTACTATGATACCATACGATGTCATTTAGGCACGGAAAATGAAACTTTTCTAGTTTTCCAATTTTAAACATGGTTTGACTGTTAAAAGAGGAAAAATTGTATTCCTATGTTATTTCTTCTCCATATAGGAGAAAATAATGAGCAACCCTACATCCACTATACCATTCCAGTCAACACCTATGCACAAAAGTATTAGCACACTAACAATATTTTACCCTATAGGTAATTTGAATGCTAAAACCTTTTCCATAAACAATAAAATATTTTTTTACCTTCTGTAAATATGCCACCTCTATTATAACCTACCAATTTTAGCCAAATTTTACTTGCAAAGGTATAATCATCCAAAAATAAGCCTCTAAGACCTAGTTTCGCTCGATATGAACACATCTATTACCATGATGGTGACATGTTTGATATTGTGGTCAATTATTTGACGTAAATAACACTATTCAAGAGGCTCTATCCCAATCCACTACTGGTATAAACCCTTGCCTCCTATGATTTCAAAATACCCATCTCTATAAACCCTCCATGATTAAAACCTGGAAACATATTACTAGTTATTGAAATTCTTTTTAAATAATTCATTGTTTTTATCAGCACTTGGAAATGGGGATTATAATCTCCACCTCTCCTTCCCCTTATGAAACAATCTTTTCTCTTTGAAAACTACAAGAAATACATAACCCTAATATGCACCATATTAGGGTATGATAGTGCTAGTACCATGGATGACACTATCTTAGGTTTCTTAAATTTACCAACCCCTATTGTTGGTGGCATGCCTCTAAAATTTGACCTCTGTAGTTACCTAGCTCAACCAATCCATACAAAATTGGAAGAGTTCCCTACTATGGAGAAATCCAGATGCCCATCCTCCATGTTTTGCATGTTTTTCTATCTAAACTATGAACATTACAAAATCCTGAACTTGAAGGTCAAAGATGAAGTATGAAATCAACCACCCATCTATGAGTGGAGTGACTGTAATAATGAGAAATCCTAGAAACCCTAACTAGACAACATTTTCAAACAAATTGATAGCCATAATATACACTTTGGAGCAAGTACTGGAAGTTTCAAATAATACAGTAGGGAAGGATATCACAAATTCACAGTTAGGGAAGAAAAAAAGATTTGAATAGATCCATAAGAAGGGTTTATTGTCAAGGTTTATAGGAGGGTGGATAGGAGCAAAACAAGACTGTATCTATCAATAAAACCCTCACTGTAATTTATTGACTGTATCTATCAATAAAAACCTGACTAGAAAATTATTTAATGGATTAAATGAAATCAGATGACTTACTGAAGACATCTCTGTGGGAAAATATCATACTAGAAGCTACCTTAGCCTATGCTTTTCCTGATGCCTTACTAACCTTCACCTTTGCTTATGGGTCTTGATCTCAATCTGCCAATTTCCCTCTATGTATATTTTGGAGATGAAGGGGGCGGATAGCCTTAAGGACAGAAAACGCCCAAAGCTAAGATACCATTAAAATTAAGCTGAAGCCTAACGCCCACCCAATAAAAAGTGACCTATAGGAAGAACTTGGACTCGTGCATCTTAAACGTTTCTCCATGTTCACAACCTAGCTTTCTGGTCACTTCAAGGAAGGGGTTCGATGAACGAACAAGAGATTCTTCCTCTGCAACCTTGGAACCTCCTCAGTAACCTTCAAACCTCCTATGCGACCTCGGGCCTAGTTTGTGGGCGAGGTAAGTGAAAAATCTACTCTACGACCTTGGACCTAGTTTGTGGGTAAGGTAAGTGAAAAACCTCCTTTGTGAACTTGGGAATAGTTCATGGGTGAGGTAATTGAAAAACCTCCTCTGCAACCTTCGAAACTACTCTGCGACCTCAGGCATATTTCGTAGGTGAGGTAAGTGAAAGATGTAAAATTTCGTTTTCGCGACACGGGGAAGGTAAGATGGATAGTTTTAATTGTTTTTTTTTAATGTTTATTTTTTATTTATTTATTATTTATATTTATTATTTTGTTTAATTGTTTGTGTTTTTTTAATGTTTATTTTTTTTGTCATAAACAACACCATTGACATCATCATCATCATTAGTGATGATGATGTTGATAACGAAATTATCATTTTTGACATAGTCAACAGGATTATCATGATGATTGTCATTATGGCCATCATCATCATCATAGAGAACATCATTGTCAATAGACCCTTTCCTGGAAAAAAATTGTCATATGAGTGTAATATGGTCACCATTTCGAATTTTGACAAATAGAGGATGCTTAATAAAGTCCACTATCAAGAAGAACTAATACAAGTATAGGTAAGTAATAAGGTTAGATGGAATTCATTGTATAATACAATTTATTTCTTACAAATATTTAAATCCTGAAAATGTGTAAAATTCAATTAATTACAACCTTAATAAATAGGAAATTGAACACGAAATTGTTCTTGTCTTATTCTTATTTTTGAAATTTCTTCTAAAATAGAAACCATTTTTTTAAATAATTAGGTTTATTCAATAGATCCTAGAGTGGGTAGCTACAAAATATGGATTACATGTCTTAATGCACACATAAACGAATACAGTACATTGATAACGATGATGATTATAACATTGATGATGATGAGGTTGAGGATGAAGATGAGGTTGATTATGATGTTGATGATGACGATGATGACGATGATGATTATGATACCATTCCTCATCATAAAAATGAAGACAGTGATGGTTGTGAGTATTCTAATGATGATGACCATGATGACGATTATAGCTATTATTCTAATGAGTATGAACATGACGATCATGATGATGAAGACGATAACATTGATGATGATGATGATGATGATAACATTGATGATGATGATGATTATAACATTGATGATGATGAGGATGAGGATGAGGATGAGGATGAGGTTGATTATGATGTCGATGATGACGACGATGAAGATGGTGATGATGGTGATGATGATGATAACTTTGATAGCATTGATTATCATAAAGATGAAGATGATAATGGTTGCGATTATTATAATGAGGATGAACATCATGATG
This sequence comes from Pseudotsuga menziesii, assembly GCA_001517045.1. Lineage (NCBI taxonomy): Eukaryota > Viridiplantae > Streptophyta > Pinopsida > Pinales > Pinaceae > Pseudotsuga > Pseudotsuga menziesii. Next base: position 11,581 of record LPNX010744230.1, read on the forward strand.
ATGATGATTGATATTAGTCTAATGAGTATGAACATGATGATAATGATTATGAAGATGATAACATTGATGACAACGGTGATGATGATAACATTGATGATGATGATGATTATAACATTGACGATGATGATGTTGAGGATGAGGATGAGGTTTATTATGATGTCAATGATGAAGATGATGAAAATGGTGATGATGGTGATGATAATGATGATGATGATGATGATGATGATGATGATGATTGTGATACGATTGATGATCATAAAGATGAAGATGATGATGGTTGTGATTATTCTTATGATGATTACCATGATGATGATGATAGCTATTATTCTAATGAGTATGAACATGAAGATGATGATGGTTTCCATTATTCTAATGACGATGGCCATGATGATGATGATTTCTAATATTCTAATGAGTATGAACATGATGACCATGATGATGATGATTTCTTCTATTCTAATGAGTATGAACATGATGACCATGATGATGATGATGATGATGAACATGATAACATTGATGACAATGATGATGATGATAACATTGATTCCAATGGTGATTATAGCATTGACGATGATGAGGCTAAGGCTGAGGATGAGGTTGATTATGATGTCCATGATGACGATGATGAAGATGGTGATGATGGTGATGATAATGATGATGATGAATAAGATGATGATTATGATGATTATGATAGCATTGATGATCATAAAGATGAAGATGATGTTGGTTGTGATTATTATAATGAGTATGAACATGATGATGATGATTGCTAAATTATTCTAAGGAGTATGAACATGATTATCATGAGGATGAATATTAAAACATTGATGATGATGATGATGATGATACCATTGATGACGATGATCAATATAATATTGACGAGGATGAGGTTGAGGATGAGGATGAAGTTTATTTTGATTTCGATGATGACGATGATGAAGATGGTTGTGATGGTGGTGATGATGATGATGATTATGATTATCATAGCATTAATGATCATAAATATGAAGATGGTGATGGAGGATAAAAATGTTGCTCAGAAGGAGCCTTCAATTACAAGGTAACTTGGTGAACTACTTCTCAATGAAGGGCTTTGCAAGGATCCCTGCTACCATTTAGGATCTCCTCCTTATTTTGGAATGGATGTGATTCCATTCATGAGATATAAGCAATTTGAAGTGCTTGAATCATGGTTCTTGACCACTCCTTTCTTCGAAGGGAGGAAACCCCTTGAATATTTTGTGTGCAACGTGGTGAATTGTAGGAGAACAAGTTCTTAAAGTTGAGCTTGAAAACAAATTAATGACGTATTCTTCAATGAGAACCTTATTTGGGACAAGATCTCCCTTATGTGTGTGATGTTTTTGTACTAATGCACTATCAATGATATATTCATCATGAATAGGTTCTCTAATGCGTAGTAAAATATTGTTGATTGCTTCTTGCTTTGGGGTTGTAAAAGGGTCTTTCTCAACTCAGTGGTGGATAAGAACAAGTGCATATATTATTGTGGTAGGGATTGTATAAGGATCAATGCATGTGAATATGTACTTGTACTACATGTCTTTGGAAGATTCTGAATCAAGGACTCATGGAGTATAAATTGATGTATCTGCATACATGCAACTAGCATTCTTTGGTGTGGTAGCTTGCTTGTTGCACTCCTCCTCCTTATTTTCTTCAAAAAAAACTTTGTACCTACAATATTCTTCTTTATGTCAACCTTTATTGCAATAAGACACCATGGATTGTCCTCATTAGTCTTGTCATCATGAGAGTTGGAATATTCATGGGAATTCCTTGGGTTTCATTCCTTTTCCCTATTTGTATGGGGAATTTTTCTTGCTTTCTCCCTTCTTCCTTTCATTTGAGGCAATTCATGCACCTTTGAGGAATTTTGTTGGCCCAATTAGGATAAATTGTCTTTCTCTTTAAGAAGAGTGGCAATAAATGCATCCAGTCAAGGAAACAAGCTTATTAACTGGTGAAGCATACTCAGATGGAAAATGAACTGCCTTATGCAAATTTCATGCCTTATAAAAGGTCCTACGGTGCTTGTGCTTCTGAGGGAAAGGATTTTTTAAGCATTAAATTTGGAATAATAGAGATAGCCCGCTCATGCTAATATCCTGCTCGCTACAGATGAGGCAGGAAGGAGACTCAACCTGCAAATTAAACACTAAAGAGAGTTCACCCAGGAGATCCCTCACTGATTCACCCACAAAGTCGGGAGTATCTCTTAGCGTCTTCAGAGACAAATTTTTGCAAGTGGAGAACTGGCTTATCGATCCACTAAAAGTAGGTACAACAACTATGGGTATGGGTTTCGCCTTAGGTATAGCTTAGTGCTATCATAATATAATAAGTCATAATACTAAATCTAGATCAATAAGAGTAATTTTTACTAGTGCTAGGGGGATCGTGGAAGCAGCTGGAGGAATTAAAATGTGTGAAATTTGAAATAAGATCTAAGAGAGAGCCTAGTAGAATGAAAGGAGGAAACAAAGACACTATAATTGGTACCCAATTTGGAGAGAATTAAGAGGACCACTTGTGTTACATCCTTATTGATGGTCACATATTGAGTTGAAAAGGAACTGATCTGAACTTCCTAAAAAAATCTTGAATAGAGCCAAATTCACTTGGTTTCAAGTTCATTAGTTCTACCTCTAATTGATGGCTACTCATTTCATGTTAATTTTCGAAAAGTGTGGACATCGTCGTCTAAAATTCACTTTGGATCTTCTTGGATTCAATGTGTTAGAGTAGGTATGGAGAAACTAAATAAAAAAGAACTCGAATACTTCATACATCTTGTTCAATTATTTGGAATTTTATACTGCTAAATTTGGTTCCAACTCGATTCCTATTATGATCTAGTAGAGCTCCTTCATATATAAGAGAACCTCTACTCTTACATTTCCATTAAAAATAGTCGAATGGGGTTAAAATCTATTGGGAACATATATATATGCCTACAAATGCACTTCCTCAACCTGTAATGTAGCTTGGTTTTTGAGAAAAAACTAGTATACCAACTTGTTTAACACATGTGCATCTATGATACCATGTATAATTTGAGCATGTAAGTCTAGACACTAAATGGGAGAGTAACATAAGTGCAAGATATCATATCCTAAGTACATAGGTAGGAGAATGAAGATATGGAGAGGGTTATTATGCTCTAACAATATGACACAAGGGATCCCAATAAAGAAAAACTCAAGTAGTCTTCTCACAATGGAGTAACCAATTCCCTTAGGGAGAAAAGTTCACAAATATATAAGGTCAAACTATCATAGATCAATTCAAATAATAACAAACTTATTTTCAAAAAATTATACATTTATTACTCACAATAACTAATTATTGGCTAGAGAAATTAAGTACATTCTTCGAGTGGTTCTATTCAAAAATAACTTTGCATGCTAATCATCATAAACTTGCCAACAACTCTATCCACACACCAAAATTTGCACAAAAATCACAACAACCTTTCTCAACACAACTGGTTTTTAGCAAAAAAAATATGAAAATAACTATTTTTGACTAACATAGCCAAGTGAGTTAGTTAAATGGTCCAAATAAAAGTGAAAATAATCAAACAAAAACAATTGCATCCCGAGGGTGGGAAAACAAGATAGATATTCCTTTCATTAAAGACAACAGAAAATTGCAAATGTATCTAATATTCTCCTACTAGGACCATTTTTTATTGAAATCTGGGTGTCTCTAACCTTCTCACTTCATACAACTTCTCATATGCAAACACTTTTTTTACGAAAGGATGAGGAAACCAACAAAGGCACAGGTTTTGTATGTAGGGAACCATGGAAATTTAAGGGGATAAATTTATCCAATGGGATAAATTTTTAAATTGTTTTCAAAAAACACATTGTCATCTTCTATTTTTTTCAAGTATAATTGACCCAAATTCCATAAGATTAAAAATTGTAACTCTAAAAATAACCAAAATTGTCCAAAAACTATATAAAACCCCTTGAGATTTGAATATTTTTTAAAATGTGTCCAAACATTTTATGGTTGGAAAATTGATAATTAGTGAGGTTCACCGAGGTTTCTACAATTTAAGAAAATTATGGATCCTTAAAATTTTCCTTGCTAAGTAATATACTTTTACTTAAATGACGGTTTTTATGGAATAAAGTATGATCAAATACAAGAGATTATTTCACAAATAATTGCTATAGCATAAGCATACTCTCAAACATTTTCCCCTTTCTTGCCAACAAATGAACCCAAAGTAGCACAATTTATGCTTAGTAATTGGCTGAGTGAACACATATGTACATGTAATGAGAAGAATTCAATTAATATATAATTTTTTTCCACCTTATGAAAGGAATACACCACTTGCATTAAGAGGAGGAGCACATGCATACTCTCTTCCTTGAGGAAAAGAGGATATGGGTATAAAATGTTGAATTTTAAGAGATTTATGAATGTACATGGTTGCAAATAATTGATATTAATGTCATATGTGTGTTAGATGAGTAAAGGGTGTAAAATAATGCAAACCATGTAGGTCACATTCTAAACGACAAGAACAATGCACCCACATTGCATATATTAAATTTAAAACCAAGAAGAAATTATCCCTCTCTTTGGGATATAACATTGGCATGTTTAGTTCATTATGGCCTAATTGTGTATCACTCATAGATACACAGATCTCTTAAACTTGGACATTAAACATGAAATAAAACTACCCTTTTGTTTTGGGGAGGAGTTGTTTGTTTTATGATCCTCTCTACTTTTTTAATTCATTTTTGAGAAAATAGAGACCGATCTTCTTATGTGCGCTATTCCTCATTAGTTCATGGAACCTATATCGGAATAATTGGACATCAGATTCGAACCCAACCAACAGTTTCTCTTCAACATGTTTAGATCCATATTTTTTGTAACATAGAGAACCTTAAAGCTACAAGAGACATGTATAGATAGGTAGAGATGCATGATTCATGGCTTTCATAATGGAAGAGTTTAACCCTAGAAGTGATTGAAAATCATCTCCATTTATGTCGTCTGATACTACCAAGTAGGTGGAAGGAGGAGTAGTTGCAACAACACAAAGTGTTCATCCTAGTCCTTCAATAGTTGTTTCAATGAAGCAACAAAATAACCATAGTTTGCAGTAACAGAAATGAAAATTCCAAAAAGTTTATAGATGGGTTCCAAATACAAAGGAATCTAATTGGAATTCGTCTGTAATGTCCCTCTTGTAAAATCCCTGAATGCTATGTAAGGTTTTGAATATTATTGTATTCGTCTTCTGATGAGGAGCCCAAGGCCAAGGCCCCACCAGTAAGACCTTGAAATTAATATAGTCGAAGATCCAAGCTGTAGGCTTAGCACATGGACACAATTGCTGATAGGGAAATTGAGACTATAAAGGCAGAAGAGTAATATTAGGGGCCTCCTAACTACTACCATAATCAGCCCAAACTAAAATACCTTAACCTAGCGTTTAGCTCTAAAATATGATTGAGCTATGAGAGAGGGGAATTACCTTCCTATTTGGCTTGGACCCCAAAGGGGCGATTAGTTATAAAGTTTAACAAAAAACAAAGGGAAACCACCAAGGGACTTAAAATCCAAAGGAACTTCAGGTGAAAGTTTACATAGATGGGGGTGGGGCACTATTTATGCATAAGCAAAGAAATAAGAATTATAAATAAGTATGCATAACTGACATACCCATAATAATGGAGCATTATAATAGAAAAATAAAGAGGTACCCCTGTATAATATATATATAAATATATATAAAGGACCTAACATATGATCAATGCCTAATTCATGTAATTAGAGGGTAAATGACATATCATTTAATTATTATTTTATTTTTGAAGTAGGTGATGATAGTGGAAAAAAAACCGTTACTTAAATTACGGCCAGAAATTAAAGAGACATCATTTAAATTCCACTATTTGACTTTTATGAGAAAAGGGAGTATGTCTCCAAGATTTTCTTTAAATGACCTAAAGGAAACTTGTAAGCAAGTTTCACCACTAGTCGCATTGGATACTCACCAACTAGAATCATGACTATAATTGGAGCGAGATGTTGTATACCTGTAAGTAATAAATTCTTTCTTTTATCACTTTGGGAAAGTGTATCCGAATCCCACACATCTCGGTTGACTCCTTTGGGAAAGGCTTAATTTATGGGTTTTTGCGAAGGAGGGACCACTGTCTGATTAAGGTAACTGTTAAAGAAAGTTACTGATTTTTCCTGGGTAAGCCCTAGAAATCAGCTACGTCGCGGATCTCTTGGCATGCTTCCTGTTAGAAATAGGAAAGCCGTTATGAGGGAATGAATAATCCTACTTACCGGGGGCGTGACTTTTTTTGGGGAATCACTTCTTAAGGGGGAATTCAGCGACAGGATGGGGGGAAGAGTTTTTATTTCCGGTGGATAGTACCCGCTGGGGGGTAGCCGGTGGGTGGTGGTAGCGTGGCAGAGATCACAGGGTACGAGGAGGAATCGTATTGCCAAGGGGTGCGATTCTCCAAAGCTTACTACTCGCTGCGTATTCGCCAAGGTACATTTTCTGTTGTTCTGTGTTTTTCGATCTGGTAGGTGTTTTCCCTTACCTTTAAGGATCGAATACTCTGACTGTGTTTTGTTTCCTCACCAAATTCAAGGGCATAATGAAATTCCCTCAAGGTGGGCCTCTCGAAATCTATTACAGTCTATCACAAACACTCTTTTATGATACTTTGCAATAGTGCTTTCTTCTTTGATAGATCTCCATAGCGCTGGGTTATGAAGCGGTTACAGATCGCTTGCCAGTGTAGATTTTGAGAGCCAGGCAGAAATCGATTGGAATAATCGATCTGCGCAGTCAATGCTTTTGCTTTCCTTGTCGTTAGATCCATAGCAAGAGCGCGCGAGACTAAGATGCCTATAGTTGTTCTATGATTTTCATTGGATTGTAGATTTTATTTCCATGTAGTAATGTTCATAAAACCGCTTATGAAATGGTGGCTCCCTTTTTATTTTCACATATGTAATTTTGAGTAAGATCAAGGAAGCTTCCTATCATTCTCCCAAACCCCCTACGCAATCCAAGGAGTAAGGTTTAATTTAAAATACAATCTAGGGTATTTGTTGTCATCCTTCCCCAACACTTGCGTTGCTTGGGGATTGCTTTGTTTTAAATGAGGTTAAGCTCAAAAAGGGTACCTATTTCTCCTTCGATTGCCTGTGCCGAAACCTTGTGTTATCTTCCCACTATTTCTGCATTGTATGTATAGTACTAACATCTGCATTCATACTGAAGAAGAAACGTGGCATCTTACTTTCTTTGTTCAGTACAATGCAGCTAAGTATCTAATTCGAAGGTTCTCGTGTAGATATGGGGTGTGCGACTATTGATTTATACTACTTAGAATCTCAAGGATAGTACACTGCACAAGATATGGATTTGTCTTCAGTTTTCACGAAGAAAAAACTCCTAGTTTCTGTACACACTGAGGATTAGCGACCTGCTTAAAGGACTGATTATTATTTATGTACTTTATATGTGCCTACTCATTATGAAAATGTCGTAATAATTTCTATGATTTATTATTGGATATTCTATGCATTGGTATGGAATGAATGATCTAAAGTAACAAGTATAATGGCCAAAAAACGCCACCCCTTCTATGGTAAAGAGATCTAGTTATATGACTAGTATAGAAGGTTATGTTTTCGAATGTTAAGTTTTGAAAAGAGTAAGTATGTTCCTGTGTAAAAACACAATATGTATACTGGAGTAAAATATCCTCTTACAGAGTATGAAACTACTAATTGCTTCACAAAAGTAGTACCCATTGCAGGTTGAGAACAGGAAATCATTTGACTTATAACCCTTAGGATTATGTATAAGGTTGACATTCAAAGACAACAACCGATTCCGTATTGGAATGTTATAGCTAAAGAAAAGGATCCCTTGATGATTATAAGATTGTTATGAAGGCCCTACGAAGAGGCAAATTGTACTTTTGAATGTGTCTCTGTGTGAAGAGAATCGCGGAAGGAGGATGGCACTGGTTGTGCTGCCAAATGTAATATTTTTTCTCTCGGATAAGAATAAAAGAACTAGCAAATGATTGGTGGACGTAGCCTCGTGGACGAGGTGAACCACATGAAAATGGTTGTCTCTTTCTTTGTTTTATTGTGTGCATGTCTTATTTCTTATTTTATTTATATGAAGATGTTAGTATGAATGAAATATAAAGGCTTATTGGTGGAACAGATTACTAATCATGTTATTTTGCAGACACACTAAATCGCAAAATTCACCACTTAACACATTAAGCTTCATGAGGTACACTACATATGGTATCAGAGCAAGGTTGAAACGCTCGGGCCTATTGGGCTCCGAACGCTCCACCAAGTTTCGTTTTAACTAACGATTGAATTTTTTTTTTGTGACCCAGAAAACCATCAAGTTCGCACTGTTCGTCTAATTGAGGTACCTTAAGTGTACCCAATACACATGTTTATTGAGACTTGTTAGAATTCTGTGAAGAAAATCTTAGTCTGGGCCTTTTGGAAAATTCACCTGGCTGTTGATTTGTGCTCTTTTGGTTCTGCAAATTTATAACAACAAATATTTGGTAAGTTCAGCCCTGTTCCTCAACTTAATAATTATTTCGTAGATGGAAAATGACTGAGTTTCATATATGCTGTGGATTCCATCACTGCTTTTAATGTGCTTGCAAGTTTTTCATTTTGTCGAGTCTGGGTTGCACAGTTCAAAAGGATAGTGTCTCTCCTTATTTCCAGATTGACAATGCGTTGCTTAAATATTGAAATTCTAGATACAGTTTGTTGAATGAAAGATTATGATAATTCCCAGACTTCATTTTCTAGGGTTTTGCCCAGATTATATCATCAACAATGTTTCTTTAGATGTCTTGGTGCTTGGTATCAGTTGCATGTTCGTTGAGAATGTATCCATTCAGAAAACGTTGCAGGGTTTGGTCAAAAGTAAGATGTTGCTTGAAATCTGTGAACTATGAAAGGAATCTATATTTTAGAATTCAGAAAACCTTGCAGGAACAACCAAGTCTCTTGTGAAATTTCAATTAATTCTATGTTTCAGGAAATAAGTCTCTGTATATTTTCTGAAAAAATTGAAATTGTCTTAGGGTCTGTTCATGACCACACGTCAATTATTGAAACATTATTTCAAAACATTTTTCTGAAACTCATGACTGTGTCAAAACTAGTGTGATAATTCCTATAAATTTTAGTTATCAGGGTTTGACTCGTCTTTTGAAAACTATTTTACACAAGATATTCATATCTTCATGATTTCATGTTGGTCATATATCGTTTTCATTCTCAAAATGTGTTATGATTGATAACATTGCAGGATTAATTTCTCGATTCAACATTGAAATTACCACCCTTTGGTTTGAAGTGCCTTTGTTACGACCTTGATTTAAAAGATTACAGAATCAGTTGTCTATCTGTTTTCTTTTGATTAACTAAATTGAGTAGTTCTAGCTAATGATACTTGTTTAAACAGTTAATCGTAAAACAATATTCCCGTTTCCATTACAGAGATATTGTAGGTTCACTACCTGAAAACTGTTATCATATCATTAAAATGAGCAGATATTCACTTAAAGTTGTTTAATTTAGACCAATTGTATGCTGGAAATTATTATGATATTCAGTCCTGAATATTGAGCCTCGTCTCTATTTTCACACTTTTGTATTAAGCATGCATTCTTGGTTTTGATAAATGACAGTCCTGTTTATAATTGACAGAAAAATTCTGAAGTTGTGAAAAACACAATTGATTAGATAATCTCGATATTATTTTTCTTTGCAAATTAACTGTTGTTTGTTTGAAATCAATTCTGTCTATGTTTGATGACTGGAATTTTTTTTTCTGTTTCATATTCCACTGGTAATCCGATTGATATAGTTCAAATTAAATTCATGAATGCTTATGAAGTGTTTATTGCTATGGATTTTGATTTGAATATTTTTTTTTATTCTTAGAATGATGAAAAATATGGACTGTTTCTGTATAAGATCCATGTGACTTTTTATTATATATGTTTATCCATGCAGAAATAAAGACATACAGATATAGAGATGCCTACGATTGGTGAAAAAAAAATATTTGTTTCTGTATAAGATCCATGTGACTTTTTTTTTTAAACACATACAAATATAATGATGACTGAGATTGCCAAGGATCTGGAGTTATTAGATCGCTGCCAAAAATTTACCTTTTATTGATATCGCTTACAAATTTTCTATTCTCTATCTATGGAATAATGCAAATCAATTCTCCTTAGATCCTGCTACGCTATTTTACTCATAGGTTTGATTTAAAAGATCTAGGGTTCATGGTATGCTATATTTGCATATCAGGAAAATCTCCTTTTGTTGATGATTGAACTGGAGTTCAAGTCTATAACTCCTTTGCATTTGATATTCTTTGCGATTTATTTATTTATTACGGATCTGAAAGGAGAAGGATAGATGCATGGCATATGATTTTATTATGGATCTGAATTCTGAGTGCTGGAAGGATGCCTTCTGACTATTTTCTTATATCAGATATATATATATTAGAATCTTCTCAGCATTGATTGATTTTGTGGCAGACCCATTCCTTATATTCTGATAAATTCTTATAGAGATGAGGTATGCTAGATCCTTTCTCTGCTAATTGATTTTTGTAAATCCTTTATCAGTGGTTAGGTAGAAAGGGTATGCATCTTTTATTTTAATTAAACGTGTTGTGGATCTGGAGGTCCATAGCCTTCAGTTTGATAGTGAAGAATGTCTGCATGTTTTTTTTTATATGCTATGTGGATCTGGAGCAGAATAGTTTTCTCAATGTTATGACCACTGGTTAGACTAAATGTTAAGCTATTGTTAGCTAAATGACATATGTTTTGGTTTAAAGTTGTGGTAGTAATTAGTAGGCAAATGTTTATTTATTCAAGGAGCAATACTGTATGTTTTATTTGAAAAATATAGCCTTTGGTGCAATTTGGTTTTGTTTATTTGAGTGGTTTATGGTATTATGGCTTCGGTATAGCTCTGCGAATTGCTCACAGTTGAAGGTGTTGTGAATAGATAAGCACACTAAACATTATGATGGAAATGGCTGATAGTATTACCAGACACCAACTTCATGAAGACAGCTCTCATGTTGAAGAGATGCCCACTATTATCTCAAGTTTTGTTTTGGAATTAATTATTTGCAGGATGCCCATCTAAGTGGTTGAAATTATTTTTTTATGGATATTGTAGAAGGGACAGTTTTAGCTAAGGTAGTTGTAAATTGGTCCTTTTGATTTGGATTTTCTGACCTTATTATGGCAAGGCTGATTGCAGGCAATTTACTTGCTTAGAATTGCTAACAAATTTTAGATGATTGTCTTATGGCGTTGACAAGCACTTTAAAAGTTCAAATGTGGTATATATATAAAAATTGCAACAGTAAGTGAATTTTTCTATTGTAAATTGGAGTTGATAAGTGGTTGCATTGTCAAAATCTTCAGGTTTTATGTGTTTTCTTGCAATGGTGTTAGAATAAGAAATTGAAAGGAATTTTGTGGCTCCTTGCAAATGCCTTCTTGACAATTTTGGTGATAAAAGCATCTTATCGGATGAATGAAAAATGAAGTAAGGCATGACTTATGCAAGAATTTTGATGTTCTTTGAATTGATAATATGATAAACTAATCACCTATAAATTGTTTTGCAGGCATGGGGATTTATGGCCATGAAAGAAGCTAATGCTCCAGGACTATGATGAGCTAAATCCCATGTGTATAAAGTTATCACCAGAAGAGGGAGTGGTGATGGAGGTAGTGGTTAAAATCTACCTTGTTTTTCCCCGGGCCAGCGAGGGACCATTATGCATTCTGGGGACGCCCAGATGTAAGACAAGTGGTTAAGACTCGTTCCGCACACATTAGAGGACTGTCACATGAGTTGGGGGACTCTGTGAAGAGAATAACCTCTAGGCGCTATGGAGGTGTGGGAGAACGGAGTGCCTCAGCTTGGTGAAGCACCCTAAAGGAGATACCGCTAAGAGGGGTACAGGGTATCATCCTTGTGTTGAGTGGCTTGAATGAAGAATAGTGACAAGCACCTTGAATAGCACAGAGGAGATACACGAAGGGTTGGTATCATCCTTGTGTTGGGTGGCTTGAATTGGTACTTGGAGTACTGTTGGAACTTGATGTGCTGGGATGGAGGACATCCAAGGAAGAGAACAATGCCAAGGAAAGGTACGTGCAGTACAGGTAAACTGGTACCTATATGTCATTGGCAATACAACTGATATGTTATGAAAAAAATTGCATTTCTGAGTTTTATATTTCGATGCTAGTATGCATGCATATGTCTGATTTTAAATGCATGATCATGACTTGAAATACAAGCAAACAGGACGACTCAAAAGGAAAGGAAAAGTTATTGAAGAACAAGAACACCGAGGACGGTGTTAATTTTAGGGGAAGAGGATGTAATGTCCCTCTTGCAAAACCCCTGAATGCTATGTAAGGTTTTGAATATTATTGTATTCGTCTTCTGATGAGGAGCCCAAGGCCAAGGCCCCACCAGTAAGACCTTGAAATTAATACAGTCGAAGATCCAAGCTGTAGGCTTAGCACATGGACACAATTGCTGACAGGGAAATTGAGCCTATAAAGGCAGAAGAGTAAGATTAGGGGCCTCCTAACTACTACCATAATCAGCCCAAACTAAAATACCTTAACCTAGCGTTTAGCTCTAAAATATGATTGAGCTATGACATAGGGGAATTACCTTCCTATTTGGCTTGGACCCCAAAGGGGCGATTAGTTATAAAGTTTAACGAAAAACAAAGGGAAACCACCAAGGGACTTAAAATCCAAAGGAACTTCAGGTGAAAGTTTACATAGATGGGGGTGGGGCACTATTTATGCATAAGCAAAGAAATAAGCTTTATAAATAAGTATGCATAACTGACATACCCATAATAATGGAGCATTATAATAGAAAAATAAAGACGTACCCCTGTATAATATATATACCAGCGTAGATCCAAATCCTAGGCTCTATCAAGCGCCGAGAAGGATCAAATCTGTTCTTAGATATCCATTGATATCTTTTTAGTTTAAGGTCCACATATATTATTATTATTATTATTATTATTATTATTTAATATTATTTATGGTCCACATATAGTATTTATTATTATTTTTTGTTTTGTTAGAAACGAACATTACAACATTTCCCCATGGTTTTAAGACCATATGCAATGCCTTGCAGATGGTCTTAAAACCATTTGCAAGGCCCTACTAAACCATGTACAATAAAACCATGGGTTGTGTAGGAGGCCTTGCACACGGTTTTAAAACCATCGGGAAGGCCCTCCTTAACCATGTATAATAAAACCATGGGTTGTTTAAAAGGCCTTTCAAATGGTTTTAAAACCATGTGGACATGGTTTTAAAACCATGTGCAAGGCCAACATTTTTTTGTGGATAATTCAATTTTTTATACAAGAAGACTTGAATCAATGGTCACATTAATAATTTCAAAAAAATAAAAAGTAGCCTCTAGTTAATGATAGTTGTAAAATTAAAAATAATATTCAACTATTAGATTATTAGATACAACTACTAGCTTAACTCCATCCATTATTATATACATCTATTAGCTTAACTCCAATGATTCTCGAACTATTAGCTTAACTTTAACTCTATTCACATTTATATTGGCTAATTATAAGATACAACTATTAGCTAAATTTCATTGATTCTACAAGTATTAGCTTAACTTTAACTCTAATCACTTAATTCTTAGTC
>LPNX010744230.1:37771-66842 GCA_001517045.1 Pseudotsuga menziesii
GGCTAGATAAATTAAGTACATTCTTCGAGTGGTTGTATTCAAAAAGAACTTTGCATGATAATCATCATAAACTTTCCAACAACTCAAACCACACACCCACATTTGCACAAAAATCACAACAACCCTTCTCAACACAATTTGGTTTTAAGCAAAGAAAATATGAAAATAACTAACTTTGACTAACATAGCCAAGTGAGTTAGTTAACTCATTCAAATAAAAATGAAAATAATCAAACAAGAACAATTCCATCTCAAGGGTGTAGAAATAAGATAGATCTTTCTTTTATTAAAGATAACAACAAATTGAGAATGTATCTAATCTTCTTCTCCTAGGACCATTTTTTATTGAAATCAGGGTGTCTCTAACCTTCTCACTTAAGACAACTTCTCATATGCAAACTCGTTTTTTATGAAAGGATGAGAAAACCAACAAAGGCATAGGTTTCATATGTAGGGAACCATGGAAATTTGAGGGGATGAATTTATCCAATGGGATAAATTTTTAAGTTGTTTTCAAAAAACAAATTGCCATCTTCTATTTTTCTTCAAGTATAATTGACCCAAATTCCATAAGATTAAAAATTTTAACTCTAAAAATAACCAAAATTGTCCAAAACTATATAAAACCCCTAGAAATTTGATTTTTTGTTAAATGTCTCCAAACATTTTATGCTTGGAAAATCGATAATTAGTAAGATTCATCCAAGTTTCTACAATTTAAGAAAATTATGGATCCTTAAAATTTTCCTTACTAAGTAATATAGTTTTACATAAATGATGATTTCGATGGAATAAAGTATGATAAAATACCATGGATTATTTAACAAATAAATTCTATAGCATAAGCGTACTCTCAAACATTGTCCCCTTTTTTGCCAATAAATTAGCCCAATTTATACTTTTTTGTTGACAAATTAGCGAAATTTATACTCAGTAAATGTCTCACTGACTACATATGTACATGTAATGAGGAGCATTCAATTAATATATAATTATTTTTTTTCACATTTTCAAAGGAATATGCCACTTGCATTAAGAGGAAGAGCACATATACACACGTTTCCTTGAGGAAAAGAGCATATGGGTATAAAATGTTGAATTTTAAGAGATTTATGAATGTACATGGTTGCAAATAATTGATATTAATGTCATACGTGTGTTAGATGAATAAAGGGTGTAAAAACATGCAACCCATGTAGGTCACATTCTAAACGACAAGAACAATGCATCCAAATTACATATATTAAGTTTAAAACCAAGAAGAAAGTATCCCTCTTATTGTCCGTCGATTGCACACCAACAACAAAAATCTTTCGAAAGTTGTCTCCTCACTTAGGAAAGTGGGAGAGGTGTCACCTTGGGGCCAAGAACAAAGCCAGGTACTATCACCTGCTCCTAGCTCATCCGTTTAGGATAACTCCTAACGAAGCCAAGGGGGTAGTCCCTAACTAAAAAATTTCTATGGCTCAATGTTTTAAGTTAAGTTTTTATGTTTGGATGCGGATGGGTGTTGTTTAGGAGTTATTATGATAAAAGATGATTTAAAATTATGAATTTTGAATGCAAGACAAAATCAATCCACCTTGTTGTACTGGATTGAAAGATGAATAGTATATCAAGACTTGTGAGATAAAGATGCATTCATAGATAAAGATTTTATAAGCTAAAGACAAATGATCCAGATGTAGCAATCACGCATAAATTAATAGACCAGTGCCTTATGGAGTCAAAGCTCCGTGATGATTAAAGAGATAAAACCAAGTCCTGAAATAAAGCTAGTGGAAGTTATAATCCAAGTGCTCTTGGTATATTTTAAATGTTTTTTAAATGGTATTGTTTAGGGCTTCAACAAAAGGTATCACAAAATCAGCCTGGAAAATATTCCAAGTTAATCCATTGGAGACATGACGGCCTGCCTAGTATCTCAGGCTGGTATTGCTAAGATTAACCATCTAGCTGAGACTCTAGACAGCAGGGAGTTTCGGCGCCTTTACTATGAATGACTTAGGAAGTTTTCTACAATGCCGGTGCATTGGTTATGGGGTAAAATTTCTATTAAGACGAGTCTTGTAAGATTAACAATCCAATGTCATTTCTGGGTACTTCTATTTTTAGGTCGGTCAGAGCATACTCATGCAAGGAAACAATGAGATAAATTAATTAAGCGGGGAAATGTGAGTTGCAAAATTTTTATTAAGTAAATTGATTAAAACCCTCTCATAGAGAGCACTCTTGACTTTGTCTTATGACAGAAGTTCAAGAGACTTAACTAAACTAAATGCTTGATGCAAGGATATGCATTGGGAATGCTCTCCAATAGAGAGTGCTCTTGACTTGTATTACGGAAAATTCAAGAGACTTTAAAGATTTATTAATTAACTTACACAAATGTAAAAAAATCTAATATACCCAAGAATCTCTTTCAGATTTTGAGGCCTTAATCGGGAGAGCATGGGGGTAAGTAAAAATCCAAATAAAAGACAACTCTCTGATAGAGAGCACTCTTGATCCACAAAGTGAGATTCAAGAGATTTCTACTTTAAACAGTTGATTTAGTTATTGAAAGATAAAAACTTAAGAGATGAAGTAATCAACTTAGTTAATGAAGCAAAATGGGCTAATCTAGCAATTAGTATTCTAAGAAAGATAATGAGATTATTCTAAGCACAAGCACATCTAATCTAATAAGCACATAAAAAATAAGAACACCACAAACCTCCCCAAATGGGGGAGGTTGAGAGTGGGGGCTTAAAAACTCTACTCAAACAAAAAGATAAACTTTATTGAGATTTACAATTTGCCTTGAAAATTGAAGCCTTGAAAGAACTTTTGAAATAAAGCTAGAAGAGTAACATGAAACTTTATTGGTGGATTTTATGTAAAAAGGAGAGTGATTTATCTTTTTTTTTGAGAACCTTTTCTTCAAACTTGCAAAGAGGGAAAAAAGAAGAAGATAGAAAAGAGCAAAAAGAGGCGAAAAGAGGGCTGAAACAAAGGAGGAAAAGAGAGGCAAAAGGGAGGAACAAAAAACAAGAAATTGGGTGCAAAAGAAGGGAAGAATAGGGCAGCAAACTAAACAATCAATGAGCTGCAAAAAATGGTCAAAATGGGACAGCGATAAGAGAGAAAAGTGGCTGCAAAAAAAATGAAAAAAGAGGGCAACGAAGAAAATCAAGAAGAAAAACACACAATAAGGCGGAAGGAGGCCAAATCCAACCTAGAAGAAGGGGGGAAATCAACCAATAATCAACAAAAGGTGGGATCGACCTCCGAACAAGGTGACCACTAGCACTAGTGTTGAAACCCTCCAGACTAGCTTGATGTATGCAAGGATGCTAGTGGCGAAAGAGAAGTAGCCACAAAATTATGTGGCACTTGGGATCAAATCCCAAGCTATTTTCTCAGGTCAAAACGAACATGAGATGAATGGAAATATTGAGAAAGGAGAAACTTAGATTAAACTTGAGAAAAGTAACCAGAAAAGATTTCTTTTACTTGATGGATGAGGAAAAGAAATTGCGCTTCTCGATTTTCCTAAAAGAGAATGACTTCTTATGGATCCTGCAGAATGAATTTTAACCATAAAAAATCCCCTATATAACAGATGATACTTGAAACCACACAATATTCAACAGAAAAGCATAGATTATATGAAACAGTGCTAGATTGTTAGCCTTCAAAGTCCGCACAATCAAATGCTTAAGAATCCATAAAGAAAGGAACAAAGAAAGGTATCACCTCACACGATGAATCATGACCAACATAGAGCTTCCGCTTTGACCTCCAAAGTCATCAACTTTATTAAATCTTAAGAAAAATATTACAATAGAAATTCTCCAAAATTTCTATGCCAAAAATCCAATGATGTAGAGCTCAAAAGAGCCTCTACTTATATAAAAAGGAAAGAAAATAGGGCTCAAATCCCCAAATCCAGACTAAGAGTAACATTGGAGTAATTGAATGAGCTTAGCATGATGATTTAGAGTTGAACTGAGCTGCAACTGAGTTGTAACTGAGCGCTGGAGTAATGAGGGGGGGTGAGGTGGCTCATCCTCCCTCGTAATGATCACCCAACAAATAGATAACCCACACTTCAACCAAAAATGGATTTGACCAAAGAGAGCAAATTTCTGGCTGATAATTCAACTGGTACACTTCGATACTTGATCTGAAACTGACCAATATTGATTGGAATCATCATAAATGCTCCGTGCCATGTCATTTAGCCTTTTATTTTATTCAACTTGGTTAATTTTGGAGAGTTTTTGATTTTATCCAAAATATTCATTTTTAATATTTTTAGTTAATAATTTCTCCGTAAATGACTTTTTTGAGAAATTATTAATTATGAGGCCGAATGAACTTCTGAAACTTGGAGATGGCTGGCTAGTTAATCATGAATGATTTTTGGATTAAGTTTAGAGCCTTTAATCACTGAATTCGGGTTCCAGATGACTGACTTATTACAATTTGAATTTTTCCATTTAAATTATGGAAAATTTTAATTTTAAAAACTTAGGAAACATAAAAAAATTGAAAAAAGAATTAAAATCATAAATCCAACGCGTCCGGTAAAAAGATTTCAGAATTTTTTCTGAGGGTCCTACTGACTTAGGGCATGACTATCCTTTATTCTAATAATTTCTGGTCGGTTTATAGACACTCAGTTGGGCTCTAATAACCCCCCAAGGCCCATAATTCAAAATCAGCCATCCAGCTTTGGAGGAAGCGAGAGAAAACCTCATCAATTATACTCGGCTATAGGCAAAGCATAATTGTCAAGGGCAAAAAAATCCCTGGAATACCTTAGTTGAAATTCTACATCTTAGGAGACTGAACCACTCAAAACACCCTACTAACACATTTTATTACAAACCCCACGGGGTCATGCTTAAAATTATTCAAAACAAAAACTGACTAGCCAAAAATGGCTAGGCACAAAAGCAAATCATCTGATACACTAGAAACAAACATTTATCATGTTATTCAAATGGCGGCTCCTCAGGTAACCCAACTATGGTACAAAAAAGTTAGCAACACCTCTCTTTGGGATAAAACAGTGGCATGTTTAGTTGATTATGGCCTAATTGTGTATCATTCATAGATACATAGATCTCTTAAACTTGGACATTAAACATGAAAGAAAAATACCCTTTTGTTTTGGGGAGGAGTTGATTGTTTTATGATCCTCTCTACTTTTTTACTTCATTCTTCAGAAAAGCGAGATTGATCTTCTTATGTGTGTTGTTCCTCATTAGTTCGTGGCCTATATCTAAATAATTGGACATTAGATTCGAACCCAACAAGGAGTGTCTCTTCAACATGTTTAGATCCTCCTTGCTCTTTTTCTAAATATTTTTTGTACCATAGAGAACCTTAAAGCTATAAGAGATTGCTTGGGGAAGTTCCTTGAAGTAGTTGAAAATAAACAAGGCCAATGCTTAAGCACTTCACTTCGTGTAGAATTTTCCTTGGATAAGGGACTCCCACAGTCCATTATTCTCAACTCCCATATTACATTATGCTCAATCTTGAGGGGTGAAACATCAATCAACAATAGGATGACCACAAAAGAGTGTGTTTGCAATGAAATATGTGTAATGGATATTGCAACTTTGCAAAAAAAAACCCTCGACTTTTGTCATCTAGAAATCATTTTTAGAAAAAAGGCTAAAAAAAAACCTTTACTACAACTCCGTGGAGCAAAATGTGAGAAAAGTAAAAACACAATGCATAGTAAGATTCACAACATCATCTATTCAATGACCATTCTAAATATTACCAGCGTAGATCTAAATCCTAGGCTCTATCAAGTGCAGAGAGGGATCAAATCTCTTCTTAGGTATCCATTGATTTGATTCAAACTAAAGGACACATTTTTTATTTAAGGTCCACATATAATATTTTTATTATTAATATTTATTATTATTTATGGCCGACATATAATATTTTTTATTATTTTTTATTTTATTAGGAACGAACATTACAACATTTCTCCATACATGGTTTTAAAACCACATGCAAGGCCCTCGTACAACCATGGGTTGTTTAGGAGGCCCTCCACATGGTCTTAAAACCATTTGCGAGGCCCTCATAAACCATGTACAATAAAAACATGGGTTGTTTAGAAGGCCTTGCACATGGTTTTATTGTACATGGTTTTAGGAGGCCTTGCACATTGTTTTAAAATCATGTACACATAGTTTTAAAACGATGCACGTGGTTCTAAAACCATGCACATGGTTTTAAAACCATGCACGTGGTTTTAAAACCATGTGCAAGGCCAACATTTTTTTGAAGATAATTCAAATTTTTATTTTTTATTATTTTGTTAGGTAGGAACATTACAACATCTCCCCCATATTGTTTTTTTCGTGACCCACATTTTTTTACGGTAATTATATTTTTAGTTTTTTATTGTTGTGTTAGGTAGGAAGATTACAACATCTCCACCATATTAGGTTTTTTTTTTCCGACATTTATTTAGGCCTATAATTTAAAAAATTATTTTTTATTAATAAAAATAATGTTACTTAACGTTACAAGATCTTCCCATACTGGGCTGTAGAGCGCCTCTTGGTGCAATAATTATATTAAAGTTATATCTAACTTAAATTCTTTAAACTTAAAAATATTACACATAACAGAATTATTAGATGACCAAAGATCTAAGTTAAGTAGTATAAAAATTTTATCTATAAAATAAATCAATATAAAATTTTATGTTTAGTGATTAGTTGATTAAATCTAACCTCGATTTACATTTAATAAACTCAATTGTTTAATCCTAGCTTAGTTTAAATATTGAAAATTTGTAACGAAAGGTAAAAGTTAAGGGTATAAAGTTTGTAATGATAAATAAATAAATGTAATTGACATTAATAACCCATTTTCATCATGAAATTCATAAAATTCTGAATAATCTTCAATCTCAAAATGGCATCTGGAATTTGACATCCTACAAGATGTATTTAAAAAAATAAAACATATTTGACAGATAATATTTTAGGTTACATGTCAATATCTATGTGCATAAAAAAATTTGAACCGTCAATTTGACGCATGATACGATCAACTACCCATCATCGAGGCCAGTACCTATTTGGCATGGTTTTGACGGTCGAGGTGGCTTGAGGATTTGGACCAGCTAGAGTAATTATGGTGGCCTGTGGTGGGTGGGTACGAATCTCAAAACTATCATTAAAAAATTCCATTAACACATGAACATGGCTGCTAGTGCTAGCTTAGTGTCAATTTCACCCAGTAATGCCATATTGTCTGCAGACTACGTTAATTCACAACATTAATGGAAAGCTTCTGGAAATTAAATTGGTCAGCTCCGGCCCTCCAATGCTCCACATGCAACTTGAGAATGTTCATCGATTTATGTTCACACTCCTCAGAATAAGAATATTGGGTTATCAACCGCTGTCGACCTCTATAGTACATGATACATCTCAATAGGTTTATTCATTTGTTTTGCAAATGGGATGAGCCTATAAAGAATAAAAAACCCATATTTATTTACTGGGTTTTCGGATTGGTTTATTCATTTGTTCTGCAATCTGCAAACGGGATGATCCTGCAATAAGTAAAAAACCCCAATTTATGTACTAGGTTTTCGCAAAATTCATGTGCTGCTGAGGCTGAGGGTGTCAAAAGTTTTGAAAATGAGAAATTGGGTTTCATTCTTCCCTGAGATAATAGGTTCGAAGTTGTAGGTAGTGGGCACTCGAGGGTGTCCTAGAGACCTAGAGTTGGAGTGAGTCATTTGGTTCTTAGTGTTCACCATGCATTAACATGTACACTTGCTCAAAATCTATGTCACAACTCACAGTTTGGTATGTAAAATATTATGTATTTTTCATTTAGGTAAAATTGTTACAGCTCAAAATTGATTACTTTGTTAGTTAACCCGTTAACCCACTTGTTGATTTTCTTTTTATTGCACTACCGAGTCTGCATGTGAAAGATGAAAATGAGAGGGACCTTTCATCAAGGGTTTTTCTTTATGCCATGCTTTGTTGTTCGTAGCTCACCCAGTTCAGCTGATGGCTAATTGTGGGTAAGTATTTACATAGAATGATATATAATAAATCTACAAGACCGAAGCCAAAAGTAAAAATGGGAATGCTATTTTAGTTTTGGTGAATTTGCATCTCCCAGAATGAGGCTTTTGCATATCGAGAGCTGATGGGAAAATGTTTAAAGTGACGTCCTAGGGATTAATGTAGTGGCTGACCTCATGGATGGCAATTGTATTCATTGACTAGTGACATATAGGTGTATCTTATTGAGCCTTGCAAAATACACAACTTTTCTTTCTTTATTTTTTTGTAAAACATCGAGCTTTATGTGTTTTTCTACCTTTTATTTGTGAACATAGCAAATAGTTTTAATCATTTTCACGTTATTGCACTTTTTTTTAAAACTGAAATGCTATGGTCTAAATGGAATTCTTTAATATAAGTTAATTCTTTAGTTTGAGATCGATATCCAAAGGCAAGAGAGGAAGTAGCGGCTAGTGTAGAGGCACTTCTAGTTTTTCACCCCGTAGAATAAAATCTAGTTTCATAGCTAGCATCACTCACTTCCATAAGGACTCAAATTATTAAGTGCAGGAGAGAAAAGCATTGGGTATACCCACAACCGGGTAGCAACAAAGAAAGCATACAAAGTAAGCACCACCCATTTCATTAGTTTCAGTAGCATAGCCTTTTGATCAGGATTGAGTTTATCCAGTTCTAGGTATGAATAAGGAGCCTAGTTACCCATATATAAATCGGGTTCCATCCACATGAACAAGCACATTAGAAGAAGCTAAAGTAGAGGCACCGCCATCATAGATAACCATCAGAAGCATAGCTAGCATTCCTTCTTCCAGTGTTATTAAAAAACATAGAGAATTGCTCTATACAGAGCTGTAAATTGTAAAGCAGTTGTTATCGTCCAGTGTTTCTTTTTAGTTTTATCCTTAAACAACAAAATCAAAACTTTGTTTCCTCAAAATCACAATAGTATTGAGTGATAATAAAATTTAGATAAGTAACTTTTATGTTTGGTAAAAGAGACTCTCAAGTTTCATGGTGTAGATCAATCTAGATAAAATTTAATATTATTTTTGCCATTTATTGTTATTATTTTTATTTAATCATGGTTATTGAAATATTTATTAATAAAATATATTAATAAAACATTTCATAAAAATAAAAAAACTTCTAAACAATTTCTAAAAATAAAAAAAACATGTAGTATGACCAAAACTAAGTTTAGAGTTTACTCATTACTCATTGATATTTTATGTTGAGTAAAAAATAAATCCATGTGATCAGAGGAACTCGCTCTTGCCTTCAAATCTGTTAAGAAATTAAGCATTGGTTGCCAATCTCGAGCCCAAATAAATAAATAATCAACAAGACTAACCACCTTTCATGTGCTGTTAATTGTAAAGGCCACAGAGGTTAAGGTTAATGGAAATGGAAACTAACTAGTATTGAATTTCTTATGCCCTTACAGACATAGTTGGATAACTACTATTTTTAAAAATCCTTTCAAAACTATTGGTAAAGGTAAATGTAGTTGGTGGTAGATAAAAAACTTGAACTTCACTATTTAATCAACCATCTATTAAAATATATTAAAACCTAGATTGATAATAAAACTAACCATTACCAAACTTTAATACAAGACAGAGAAAGATGGACCTAAGTTTTAAAAAAAACCACCCAAATTTATTAATTGTTTAGGGAGTTCATAATTGTAAAAAACAATATTGAAAAACTTTCCTTCACTCTAGAATTACACTTACATGCTACATAGCTTGGAAATAGTGTTGGATAGATGGGAGATAAACTCATTACAAAGGAATAAGAGAACTTATTTTAATGATAAACAAAAGTTGGAAATAGTGCTAGATAGAAGGCGGAGATAAAGTCATAAAAAAACTTGTCTTAATTATAAAAGAATTTTAAGATAGTCCATATTCAAATTATCTTTTGTGGGGACTTTTTATTCATCCTTTACAAGTGGGATACTTTAATTATTATTATTATTATTTTTAATAATATTTAAGTTGAAATTTTATATAAAAATCTAAACGAATTTGACAGCCATAAATTTGTATGAAATGTATAGTGACAGGTATGAAAAATCCAAGGCCGTCATCAAATATCCAATTGACAGGCATAGTAGATTTGAAATTCGAGGCGGGAGTGGCATAATGTGATCAAATTTGACAATGTACCATGTGACCTTTAATTAATTAATTATTTTTAAGTGGAATCCACATAGAGATTCACACACAATCCACAAAGTCAAAAAGCAATGATTGCTGCCCCAAGCTCATTCCTCGACATTGAAACTCAACATCTTAAGATCCAATTTCCAAGGATCACAATCATCATTCAACATATTAAAATCCAACCACCAACAACAAACAACCGCAATCATTATCTTTCCTGCTGATTAATGATCACCCACATCTAACCCCAAGTCTAAGTCTAACTCTAACTCTAACCGCCCATGAAAAATCACACCGATGAAGAGTCATCTATACTCATTAAATTCCCAACGACACAATCGAACCCAATGGAAAATGGAAAACCCTAACTAAAAGTGATATACTCTCATAATTTGACCCAACTACCCAATGGAAATGGGAACTAAAACTGATCTATTCCCATAACTTTATATATCGAATGAGGTTATAGAAAATGAAAACCAAGGTGATATTTAGATCGATCCGGGAAGCGCCCGGGTCTCTGTGAAGTGAAAATTGAAGGAGCCAGTCAGACGTGGACCAAACAATTCTGCGAGGACGAGGGAATAAAGGAAGGATTGGCCAGAAGGATTGGCCAGAGAGGAAGACTCACGTACGAAATATGGCTGGTAAGGGGCTTCACGCAGAGGACGGAGTTGTGGCCATCGGAAAGCCGTGTGGCAGGCCTCTGGGTAGCACGAAGAAGCCGAAGGTTCCTCCGATTGGAATCCGAGAGATGTCAGAGACGATAAAAAATTGTGTATGGGAGGTTCCAACGGCTTCGACGTCATAACCACACTGGAATATTTCATCGGCACTTGCTAGCTTGGAATAAAGCCTTCCAGTGTACGAAGTCACTGGGAACCTCCAGTACACGAGTTTTGATCTTGTCTGAGATCTCACTGATTCCAGTTGATGGAGCAATGGGCTTCTTCTTGGAACCGTGAGGCCTAGGCCGGTTTGCCACAGCCCCTGTCAGTGACAATGTCATTGCCGCTTCCTCTTTCCCTCGAACCATTGTCCGGACCTGAGTCTTCCTCTCTCGCCAATCCTTCCTGCCATAATTGCGTCTGCTGGTTTTCACTTCAAACCCTGGCTATATTCCAAGTCGGAGGCAGAGACAATCCAGGATAGATCCGTTAATTTCATCCTTCCGATTAGCCGACGGATGTTAGAATTGGGAACCCTGCCCGTTAGCTGTAAGAACTAATTACGACGAGGTTGGTATTGTAGGTTCTTTTTTTTCTAGTTTAATGTCAATTCTATGTTCTGCAGTTGGTATTGTATGATGAGGTTGCCCCTTTATGAAGTGTAATAAGTTTCTAAAGTTTCCTTTTTCTGGTAAAGTTTACAGATATCACTGTAGAGATTGCCAATAGGAGGGTATGGAATCTGCACGATCATATGACATAGCTGGAAATGATATGGAATGTGGCGTCCACGATCATCCTGATGTGGCGTCTACCAGTTATGTGGTGTCGTGCTCATCAGCTTTGTCGTTGATGCAATACTTAGGAAATTGGTCGACCAGGTAACCGTGAGCTCCCTGTATTTCCATGCCATTGAACCATGCCAACATAGCATATTTGGCCGCTCTGCCAAACTGATCGACTATTTCAGATATTTCCACGCACTTTCCACCATCCCGAGGGTGCGGGGATGGAAACAACTTGCCCAACATCCTCTAGATCCTCACTTGTTCTACAATTTGCTTAATGGTAGACGACAAAGAGGATTCAAATAAACAAATAATGAACTTGTTAATAATATACACTATCTATATTTTACAGTGGAAACTAGAACACATTCATTTATATCACAAATATATTATGGGTGCAGGCACATTCAGTGTGTTGGCAGTGACAACTTAAAGTAGTTCGTTGTGAGTGTAAAGGAGTTTTTTAATTTGATATTATGAATAAAAAAACAGAATCTCCTTAGTTCAGATGGATCTGCAGTCATCTATACTCTCGAAAATTATAGTCCTGAAAATTGGTAAATATTTACTTATTTCATAACTGTGTGTTATGGCCCTTCGGCATGCAATATATGGCAGAAAAATGATGCAAACAACATCTACAACATTCTCTTCGCATATATGCGAATAGTGCTCCCTTGAACACTAGGGACACCCAGAGACATATGATATCGATAGGGTATTAGACTCCAATTCTGTGTTGACTAGAGGGATCATTGCTCTTCCCAAAAGAAGAGACATATGATATAGATAGGGTATTAGACTCTAAATCTGTGTGGACTAGATGGACTATTGCTCTTCCTAAAAGGCCTCACATTTGGTAATATCTATTAATATGAGGGACTAGAGGGATCATTGCTTTTTTAAATTAATGCACTTAAAATCTAATATAAATTTGAGAGTTCATTTCAGCTTTTACTTTACATTCGTATTTCATTTTCTTTTTATAGGAACTCTATATATGTAAGAGTGTATTCCTCCACCTACATGATTACATCATTCTTTATAGTGCTCCCTTAAAACTAGGGACACCCAAAGACATAGATATCGATATGTTATTGGAATCTAAATCTATGTGGACTAGAGGGACCATTGTTCTTCCCAAAACGCCTCAACGACATTTTACCATATCCGTCACTAGGAATGACTAGAGGGACCATTTCTCTTCCCAAAAGGCCTCAACTACATTTGGCCATATCCATCACTAGGAGGAAAATTAGACCACCTAGAATCCAATAAAGGACAACTCACTTGGATGATCTAGATCTTATACCAACTCTTCTAGACAAGAATCTATCTCTTCACACCCCGAATGTTAGGAAAGATGGACTTAATAGAACACCATTATTTTTTTCTCTACATTCTTTAGATCCATCTACTCTCTACAACCCCCTCTCAATGTGTTATTTGAGTCCACATTTTAGAATTTTCATATCGTAACTTAATGTTTACCTTACTTTTTATATATAGCTTCCTCTTTATAGCAGTATTTCTAGTGCTTTTTACCTAGAGTGGACCTAGTTTTATAGTCATTTATTAAATATTAATATAATTATTTTAACAATAAATCACAATAATAATCTTTAAAAATTAAATTATAATAAACATACATTTTAAACATATATTAAACAAATACATATGAGAGACTTCAGTATGAAATTAAACTTAGTGCAAACTTCAATACGAAATTAAACTTTTTAAAACAATAAATACTCTTTGACAAAAACTTTTTAAAACAATAGATACTCTTTGACAAAACCCAGGATATTTTGCTTTGCCTTTATATGTCTGGATTTAACATTATATTAAAGATCCTAGAAATTGCCAATACCTAAGCATCCCTGAATATAACTATGACAAAATACAATAATGTATGATAAGAAATTCTCTAATTCAGAAAAGACTATCTCAATTAATTACAACAAACAGATCGAGCTAGTATCATTCAATTATCAGCTCGAACTAACCCATTCGAACTAACACATTAGGTAAAAAATGGCTTTCTCTCCAAACAATTAAGAACATTTTCATGTAATGAAAATGATTTTATTTAAGAAATGATGAATGTTTCCGAGAAAACAATATTCCTCAAAATCCAATTAGCAACATATCCCAAACAAGTGACCATTGTTATAAGAAAACCCAATTATAAGTTACTGATTTGCTCTGTAAACTTGACATGCAAATTCAGATCTGAGACATGAGGAAATGCAAACATCGTGGTAGATATAACCACAATTGAGTATACATGCCTCTTCACCTAATACAAAATCGAGATGGAAAAATGGGCACGATTAATTGATATCACTCTTATCCATGATATGTCTATGCGATGCAGCAACGTTGGGTTCCTCTAATGCGCTAACGACTTCTGATGGAGACTGTAAGCCTCCTCTCTAGATAAGTCTCCTCATCCTTATCCTCTTTGGGTAAGTCGTTAGCACATTACAGGAACCAGCCGTGAAGCCAACGCTGCTGCATCGCATAGGTGTTTCAGATGAGCACACCAGGGATAACAGTAATATCATTTCATCGTGCCCAATTTGCCATCTCGATTTTGCATCAGGTGAAGAGGTATGTTAACTCAATTGTGGCCATATCTACCATGATGTTTGCATTTCCTCATGGATCAAATCTGAAGTTACATGTCCAATTTGTAGAGCAAATGAGTAACTTATAATTGGGTTTTCTTATAACAACGATCACTTGTTTGGGATTTGTTGCTAATTGGATTTTGGGGAATATTGTTTTCTAGGAAATATTCATCATTTATTAAACAATAGCTAGGAGGTGGCAATGTCACAACAGTTGTTAATAACTATTGCTATAATATAGTTGTTAATAATTGTTGCTATAGATATACGATACTTTTGCCACAAAATTGTAATAAAAAAGAAAATTATTTTGCCACAAAATTTTTAGCTCTCCAATAAATTTCATTACTTAGCCATCAAATCGATTTCTCACTGTTTTGTTGAAACAATGATAATTGGAAAAGATGCAAAACATGTGCTAAGCATCCTTCTTCATGGCCAAATACCAATTTGTTACATCTTAAATATATATACATCCACTTACACTTAAAAAAGGGAGTAACATAAGTGTAGAATTAATTGAAATAGCTAGAACATACATGTAGAATTCAACAAAATTCTTAAAATAACTACAACAAATGATAAACTATCATCACAAATGCTTAAACTATTAAGAAGAAAACTATTCAAAACTTGGTCAAACTTTATTGTTGTGGTCCAATAAAATATTGACGCAAATGAGGAGTTATGGAGGATGATGATGAATTACAAAACAAAATGGAAAACATTAGAAATTACATTTTACTTAAACGTGCAAATGAAGTTATAATGACCATTTAATCTTACTTTCGTTTTTAATCAAACATTTAAGATGCTTTCACCTACATATCTTTTTCATAGAATTTTTTATATATGATTTTTTAAAATAGAAGTTTTATATTTAGATGGTTGAATTTTATTAATTTTAATTATGTAAAAGATTTTAAATTACAATTAAATAAATTATTTATTTTAATTATTTTTATGAAATTTATTTTTATAATTATTTTGAATTGAATAAAGGGAGCAATGGAGTTGACCTAAGCAATAGAATCAAAGGGAATGGAAATCCAATTTTAATTGTTTGGGCATAAAATTAATTAAATATGAACAATCATCATAATAAAAGGAGAATACAAGTGTAATGGGAGCAAAGCCATGAACTTATGTTTAATTTAAATACTATATAAATGTGAACCTTTGTATAAATATTGATCGAACCTTTTGTAAAAGGTTCAAACCACAATTGACATGGAAATGCCCCTCACAAAATGGTTGCTTTTGGAGGGGAGCATATTTGCACTTGCATGGTTGTACCTTTTGTATTTCAAAATCATGGATTGTAGATCCTTTGATATTTTGAGTTGTGGATGCTTTGGTAGATGAGAGAACTTGTCATTTATTCTTAAATGCTACAAGTTAAAAGAAGTATATTTTTTCATATGTTACTTGGCCCAATTTTTATCATGCTCCCACATTTGAGTTGTTAAAAAGTATTGTATCGTGGTAAATTTTCTCATTATGGTAGGATCCCATGCTCGACTTGTGACAGTCAGAAGTTGTTATTGTCAAGATTAATTGAATCCGTACGTGATCCATACACAACATTTGTGACATTTTTACTAGGGTTTACATGGGCGAATTGGTAATGCTTCAATATTTGTGTTCCTTGAAGTTCCACGTGGAAGGATGGTGTTGTGAACATGACTTGTAAAGGCAGTTTTTTTACTAAAAATCATAGGCCAATAGCGAAGGGAAAATTCTAAAGTGTTAAAAATTGGTCATGCTTTGGAAGTGAGTTGCTTGAGAGGTAATGGTAGAATTATTTAGCCTTGGAACCTTATTGGTGAATCATCAATAAGATTAAGGAGAACAATCATTTTATTAATCTTGGGTGATAATTTTCCTATTGAATCAAAGATTCTGAATTTGGAGCTGCTTCTAGGGAAATTTTAGTCCTTTTAGTTAAAATCCTCGTCGGGGGCATAGAGAGCTAGGTAGATATGCATGATTCATGGATTTCATAATGGAATATTTTGACCCTCACAGTGATTGAAAATCATCTCCATTGATGTCAAATCATACTACTGAGGAGGTGGCAAGAGCATCAGTTGCAACAAAACAATGTTGATCCTAGTCCTTTAATAGTTGTTTCAATGAAGAAACATAATAACCATAGTTTGTAGTATTGGAAAAGACAATTGAAAAAAGTTTATAGACGGGGTTCAAACACAAAGGAATCTAATTGGAAATCATCCTTCAATCAAGAACTATTAACAAGTCATAAGCGCCAATCATATGAGATACACTTGTAGGACTTGGTGAGTTTCACCACTTGTAGATAAAAGTAAACCCTAACCCATTGTCTCGTTATCATATATATTTTCTCAAGCTACCACCCTCACAACCACCCCCACCATAGAAGGAACCACCACCACCACCATAACCACAACCATCACCATTGTAGTAATCATCGCTACTGTAACCATGGTCACCACAGTCATGACTACCGCCACTGCCTCCATAGTAGCCATGGGAACCACCGACACCACCTCCACTATAGTTTAAAAATGTTAACAGTGATTCTCCTCCCATTAAGTATCTTTCCATTCATTGCATCGATGACATCTCTCATTGATTGCTCATTGTTAAACGTCATGAGGCCGAATCCAAGGGATATGCCTAATTTTGAAGGAAAATAAAGCTTTAGTATACAACACCAAGATCCTTTAAAACCATCTACAAAACCATTAAAACCCCTAGAAGAAACCCTACATAGCCGAGCCATATCAAAAAAATAGAGCGCAAATAATAGGTTTACCTTAGATTCCATGACCTCTCTATAGGGACTAAAAGCATCTGCTTCTGTCATCGATGGGCCATGCAATACCTCCTACGAACCATACGTACTCTAAATCTGCTGCAACCATCTTCTTAAAATAAAATTTACCTAATACTTGAGAGGAAAAGAGAGAGCAAGAATCCACTAACACATAACAAGAATAGGAAATGAACAGAACCAAGAACAGATTGGGACCATGAACAAGTGACATTTAGCATCCCCATCCCACACTTTATAGACAAAATTTCCATCCCTGCAGTGTCACAGTCATTGCTCTAGATGGATCTCCTCCCTGAAGAACAAAAGTTGGGTCCAAATCTCTAATTTGTGCATGCTCTCGCAGATATGTCATTTACTCCACTGTAAGAAATGGACAGGACTAACACGTATCAAAGTGAGAACTTGTGGTTCAGGATGGCTTATTATTGCATGGTGCAGAAGCTTCCTAGTTTATTATCCTCAACATCAATGCATCTCATGTTAAGTAAATGATAGAAGCACAAACCTAACCCGTTTTGGAAGAGAAGCTGTAGAAATAGGAAGTTTGTGGGTCACCATAAAACCACTCCAAATTTCAATATTGACATCCCAACCTGCCTGCCAATAGTTTAATAATCAGTGGTAGAAATATTTTCAAGGTTTAATTAGACGAGGTATGTTGGTCGAAGTGGGAAGGCGTTCTCGACATAAACATCATCAACTCAGACCAATCAAAAGATAACAAATTCTCATTATTTAAAAAATTCATATAATTTTTTTTTTTTACTATAAACAAACTATCCAAAACTATATCTAATCAACATTGCTTTTTTTATAATAACCATTACCATTCTGTGCTTTACTTACGTGTGACACTAGTTTTGACTAAAACATACTGTTCAAATCAATTGAGAACTACCACCGACCTCTTTTACCGTGAAATATGATCAAATATTCCTCGGTACTTATAGGAATTAAAAGAAACAATTATTGGTTGCTATGATTTTGTAGATATGAACTCGACAGAGTGCTTGACAACATAGTGCTCCTTATAGTGATGGGAAAATATAATACTTCGAGCAGCATCAGTAAGTCTCTTTTCATTCCAATGATGATCTAAAGATTGAGCATCAAACCCATCTCCCATAAATAGCTTCATCGTAAATGAATGTGGTGTAAAGAATTAATTCCTTGTTGTATGTGCATCCAAGTTGGTCACAAAATTAATCACAATAGCAACTTGATTTGATGAAATAAATAACAGACAAAGAGTCATCTGCCCCATCAGTCTCATCCGTAACAAAAAGACATCACAATCACAACCTCAATCAAGAAACCATTACACACACACACACACACACGTAGGGGTAGATCCCCCACAAAAACCTAAAACAAATGCATTTTATTATTTGTGTACCAACCTCATGAGCACACCCAGCACAGTAAGATCCTTGGTAGTTACATCACTTTGTAAATTACAAAAGCAAATAGCAAAGGGCCTTCAAAAAATACTATAGGGAACAGACTAATAACATATATAACCTGTCCCAAGAACACATCATCAAGTATCTTGTACAAAACGTATCTTGTTTGATGTGAGACAAATCCCAACTTAATTTTCCAAAAAACATCACATTCATCACAATGGAATTATTTCTAAAGACCATTTGTCCTAAAAGAAATGCTCCTAGAAAATATGATCACTCAGTCACAATGAAAATAACACCCTCATAATTTGATATGAGGGTTCGCAATGTCTGACAGATTGACATTATAACATCCTAGGTTTCCCAAGCTATCATTAAAACACCAAACTATTTCCCAAGACCCTCAAGAATTGTCTGCATATTCTTTTCCAAGAATCTAGAATTGTCTGCACATTATATACAATGATGAGAAAACGCATATCAGCACGTTAATTATTTAGATGAGACTCGATCATTGAGTTATATTAATATAGTTAATTGTTTCAAAACAAATTGCATATATAAAGTCAAAAATTACCTGTCTGGGCATAATAAAGCCTTGGACATGTTGTCCATGATCATTATCTATCAAGCATACACAGAAGTGTGTTGTTATTTCAAATGGTCATTAGGAGAAGTACTGAACTTTAAAGACAGCAATTAATGCTGAAAAATGGCATCCCAATTTATTGATCATCGAACAATAGAATCAACTAAGAATAAATTGTAGTTCAAAATTTAAGGAACTTCTCACCAGCTAGTTTATAACTTAATCTGCATCTACCTTGAAGACACACTAGTAATTTGCATTGATATACAAGGAAAATTCATAGTAGATATATACAAACATATCCATGGCATAAACAAAAAATGCTTGCAATGTTAAATTTTTTGAAAGTTTACCCACAATTATGCATCAACATCATTCAGGCCTTCACAACACCTCAAGCCAAACATATATTGAAAACGAATATGCATGGAAACCATTACCACAATCAATCAACAAACTAAGAGACTATCTTCTGAACCTCAAATATTAGCACAAATATGCTCAAATGATTATATGACCTAAACTAACCTTCTCAGATTAGATTTGAACACTTGGTTTATTAGACAGATGTTACCAGGTTCCCCTCATCGATATTGAATTATCTTTGACATTTCGCATGAACGCTTTAATCCTTGTGTAATGTATAACTGTGATCCCATTGTTGGAATAGTGTTAATTCCCACATGGTGCTTACTTGTCTGACCAAAAGGATACTTGGGATATTGTGTTTTACCTTTGCACTTTTCAACCTTCTTTCACACTCTTACCTCATTTTATAGCTTACCAGAGATTTGTATTCTAATGTCCCCAAAAACTAAAAATAACAAAAAAATTATTAGGCTAGTCAAAGCTACCTATGCTAGACATTATTTGAACTTGTGTGGAAGGTGTCGTGCTTTGTTTACTGTACTATAGAGTTGTAAGTTGTTCTTGTGTTCTGCTTTCATATTTCTTGATGTCATTATTATAGTATTACTTACATTGTCGTGATGTTGATTACTATTTGGATCTATGGTTACGCATTGATGAGTATGTTAGATATTTTATTATGTACCTCATTTATTATAACATTTGATTACTGTCGTATACGCAATTCTGACTGATCTTTGTTAATGGAAAAAGGGGTGGAGTGGTGAAACTAGCTTCCCTTGTAACCACCTGAGAGGTAACTATTTTCCACTTGTCACATCAGGATTACTTAGTTCTTACGAACTAGTTCATTTCTATCCACTTTGCGTGCAAGTGTAATTGGCATCGGAAAACTATTTATAGAAGCTGAACAGGCCAAGCGGTCTATTTCATCACTAGCACACGGTGTTACAGATCTATCCTAGTGGTGATACGCTGGTTTTTTAGATGATATTTATACCAGGATGAGTGGTTTACTAGCCTGTGTTGCACGATTTGTTATTATTGTGTTTACAGGCTCTACGATAGTGACTTGGTCACTACTGCACTTATTATTCATGTGACACATACTTACTATGGTATATTACTTATGACTTTTTTCATGCTCTAACATAGTTTTAAATAGTTGGATTATGAGATTTTAAAACCTTGGCTTATAGTACTCCATTACATATTTCATATGTCATGGGATTAGGGCTTAAACCCTATGTAATTCAATACACAAATGGGGTTTATGTAAAACACATGGTTTTGAAACAACATTTATATGGTTGGCATAAACTATATGATGATGGGTTTTGAAAGCGTTATTTGAGGCCAGGGTGGCGACATAAATGCGCATGGGGAAATGTGGCACCCAAGCTTAGGGCTTGGCTCCTAAGTTAGTTTGGGTCATTCACATCTTAGGCGTGTGAGCTCTGCCTCTTTGTTATATGTGGGTGTGATACTTTGAAGGTTTGGACACAAATGATAGGTATGTAACCATTACTGGTTTTGGCATCATTGGTGTCTATTTGGTTTGGTTCCTAAGTGTACTTCTCATCGTGGCCTCTGCTCTGTGTTTGCAGGTTGCAAGGTGTGGAAAAAATTGTGGGTCATGGTATCTCTTTGGGTGAATCCATACCCATTCAGGTAAGCCTGCTGTAACAAGTGTTTAACTTGTTCCCGCATTTTTTTTACTGGTTGAAAAAGAGTTAATACTCGTCTTGAGTTTGAATGCTTGGCTCTAGTTACTAATGGGTGCATTCTGGGATGGGTTCTAACTATAAATTTAATGAGTACAATGTTAGTAATGCGATAGGGCTTGGGGTTTTTCTTGTGGGGGTTTAGTTCCTTCGTTCTGTAACTTTAATGTATTATGATTCTGGTAATGGAAAGGTTGTGTGGAAAAGAGACTGAGTGGTTCTTGATAGACTATGCATAATGTATATAAGTTTATATTAATGGAAATGCAGCAACACCATTGCTTGCAATGGTGCAAGGCCAAGTCTAAACGACTGTGTAACTCCTCGTTGGTTTTGATAATGACTATGTTTATATATGTAAATAGTGAATGCATACTGTGTAAATAGTGAATGCATACTGTGTAAATAGTGAATGCATACTATGTAAATAGTGAATGCATACTGTGTAAACTAAATCCTTGCTTGAATTACTTTTATGGTTAAACGTTGATAGCATGTGGCCTTTGGGGTCCATGCCATATGCGGCATTCGCGTTCCCCCCAGTAGAGATGCGATAGTGTATTGGACATTTGCATTAACATTTTGTATGGATGAAACTTGATTATGGATAAACCCTTCCATGGTATAACCCTTCCATGGTGTCATTTCTATTCTTATATTGTTTGATAGGGTTGTGTTAAACTTTAAGGTCTTTGTTAAAATCTAGGGCCGAGGCGCATAGTTATAGCGTGTCATTTCTATTCTTATATTGTTTGATAGGGTTGTGTTAAACTTTAAGGGCTTTGTTAAAATCTAGGGCCGAGGCGCATAGTTATAGAGTGTAGATGTAATTGTAACTTCGGAATGTATTCACTTGTATTTCTTATCTATTATAACCCGATGTTCATTCTAGGATGTATTGTAATGTATTTGAGTCATGTCATACCCCGATGTTTCGATCGGGAATTTTCTATAATGAGAAATTCATGTCAAGTCATTGTGGGTAACCCTCTTATTGGTCAAGGGTTAAAGTCCCCACAGTTGTGGGGCCCTTGGGTTATTAGACTATCCTAGTGAAGTCATCCCTAGGTGAGTCATTGTAAGTTGGGGAAATAGTCCCCACCATTGTGTTACCCTCCTATTGGTCATAGGAGGAAAAGTCCCCACAAGTGGTGGGGCACTAGGGTTATTAGACACTCCTAGAGATGTCAGCTCTAGTAAGTAATTGTTAAGTGAGGCCGACACGTTGGAGTGCACTTCAAGTGAACGAAAGAATATAAATAGAGAGTAAGAGCATCTCTATTTATCACTTGCAACACTTACACTCACTCATTGAGGGCGCATGAGTGAGAGAGGAGAAGCTCTCTCAGTATGAGAGAGAGAGACTGCTATTGTTAGGAGATCATCTTATTGTTTTCTGGTTTTACCTTTTATGTTGATTCTATCTCTAAGGAAGTTGCGGGGTTTTCTCCTTTATGGTTTCCCTGAGGAAAACTCTTTTTGTCTCTTGTCTCTTGTGATGTGCTTATGTTTTATTGCTGTTCTTGTTATTCTCTCAGTGAAAAGATCCTAAGATCATAATGCTAGCTTACATGATGAAAACCTAACATGGAATCAGAGCTAACCTGAGAAGAAGACATTGTGCAGCTGTAGAATCTAGGGCTTCTTAATTTTTGTGTCTCTCTCCACAATCTATCAGTAAAATCAAGCTAGGCTGACTCTCCATTGAAGGGCGCATCTTTCTGTCGAAGCGAAATTTGATTCACAGCATTTTCAGTTTTCGATGCGGAAATTATGGATTTCTACAGAAGAGGAATTCTTGAGTGAGGCCAGCATAGGATTGGTCTCCTCATCAAAACTGAAGTTTAGAGACCTGGATCAAGAAATTTGGTTGGGTGAAACTCTCGTAAAGTGAAACCCTAGTTTGACCCCGAGCTAGAAAAACCCTAAATACTAAAACTGCTAAGTTTTGGTACATTCGCTATATCCCGAGATTGGCGAAGTCTCAAGATCAGAAAATTGCGAGGGCTGAAGATAAAATCTGGAATAACATTGTGTTCAAACTTCAGCCTCATATTCGCTTTATTCTAGGATCTATGATCCCTCCAAGTTAGGGTTCCATCCTCTTTCAGAATTCATCCCTAAACAGGATACCTGGGGAGAATTGCAATATCATGGGCTACAGAGGTCCAAATGGAATTCCTGAAGATTTTCCAAAAAGGGAACGGAATCAAATTTCGGTGGTATAAATATCAGACTCAGAAGATGAACCAGTGAGATGTGGCATGCCATACAACTTCATTGTTCTGAACAGTCTTGTAACAGGTCACCTTCGGAAAATGATCATAAATCCAAATTGGTGAAACCAATTCTGATGAAACCTATGGTTTGGGATCGAGGACATGCGGGGTTATATCAGTACGAAATTGCAGACATAGAGAAGTATTAATGTCAGAGATATCACAGAAATAGTAACAGACATTTCTGGAGAAGAAATTGGAAAATTAGGGCTTCCTGTTCCGAGAGCTTCGCTCCACTATTTTCAGAAAATGAGTACATTGGACAGCTCCATTTGAAGAGATATATCTGTCTATAAAATCAGATCTAAAAGATTCCAAGTTTTTAAAATTAGGGTTTATGTGACAAACCCTAGATCAGCTAGCTTCGGAACGAGGAAGGACACCTCAAATCGGTAAGATCTAATCCTTTGCTATTTTCATTTGAGGTTCTGATTTCAAAGTGATCTATCACATCAGCTTGATGATAAGCTTGGTGAAGTTAACAACTTCCAAGCATGGAAATATATGATCTCTCCGAAAAAAATGAATTGGACACCTACATGAGTAGAGAGGCTTTAGTTTCAGGGGGAGATGAGGCTAAAATCCTTACACAAGAAGAACTTGGTCAAGGCTAAGAAGATCATGGTTGATTCAGTCATGGATCAACTTGTACCACAAGTGTCTTCCCTGAAGACACCGAATATGTTTAATTCCTTGACCAGGATATTTGAAGGGAAGAACATACATCAGAAGATGATCTTAAGAAACCAATTGAAGAATGTGAAGATCCATAATGCAGAGACCATGCAATCATTAGAGTCTCTCAAATCAAGAACAACTTGAAGTGGTAATAGAAGAAGTGAAGAATGCAGAAGTGGTGATGGCCACCTTGAATGGCCTCCCAAGATCATGGGATTCATTCATGCGAGGAATGTGTGCCAGAAGGAAGTGATTACTTTCAGCAGACTTTGGGAAGAAGAAGAAGCTCTACCCATAAGAAGAGAAAATAAGATGGGAGCAATTGAAGATCAGGCTCTCACCATCCAAAAAAGATCCCTCAAGCAATGAGGAATACAAAGGAATCAACTCTGGAAGAACCTCTTATCCATCCTAGCATTTGGATAAGAAATGATGCTATCATGAATGAAGAAGACGATGAAGCTGAAGACTCAAGAAGGAGTATACCCACACAACAAATAAAGATAAGTATTCAATTGTCATTTCATGATATTATTTTGTTATGCATTTATTTATATTCAATTGATGTATTATGCATGATAGGATGTTTTCATTAACGATAGTATACTACTAATATGCATGTGATGGGTAAGTAGCTCATGGTTCTATACAAATCTCCATTGCTACTTATCTATAATGAAACCTCTTTGCTGACATATTGGATTAGTGCACAATCTCAATGTTGTCCTGGTAGAGATGGAAGGAATCTAGAAAGTTTCAGTGAGATATGGATGAATGTTGTATTGGCTAAAGTAGTTGCATGATCATATATTTATGCATAAGAACTTGCCAGTATAAATATTCCTTATGAAATGTTTCTAAACATACAAATACATTTGACTTGTAGGAAAGACTGCATACATAATCACCTACAAGCAAAGAAGAATGAAGACTTGTTCCGAAGAACAAGTGACGACAGTTCAAAGACAAAGAATAATATGACGAGTGCAGTGACATCATTGATGCAAAACCTTCCAGCCCCAAAGAACAAAGGGAAGACCAGTTCAAGAAGAATGATATCAGGGCACAGTATCGAGACCTGAAGAGAAGTTCATAGTTCCATCATGCAGTAGATGGAAAAATCGTGGGATACAAAGCAAGATTCGTAGCACAAGGCTTCTCATGAAAAGAAGGCCTAGACTACAAAGAGACATTTGCAGGCAGTAAGAATTTAAACACATATATGATGAGCCTTATGAAGATCTTAACCTTTGCTACAAGGTTGAAGATGCAAGTCTATACACTAGATGGATACATAGAATACTAGTAGCATAGGAAGCTACTTGTCACTCCGGTACAGAATTTTTTTAGTGCATAGAGCACAAAAGACAGAGGGAGTATGATGCTTCGCTTTAGAGGGAGTGACTACAGAATATCTTGAGGTTCGACATGGTACGACAGGATGGGAAGATTACTGATGGTTCTAGGCTTTACTGAGAGTAAAGTGGATTCCAACCTTTGCTTCAAGGTTGAAGATGGAAGATGAGTGATGCTCTAGTTATGTGTCAACGCACTATTTTCTAGGCATGGAGGTGTGGAAAAGGGAAGTATGCATTAGAGATCCTGAATATGACCAACGCTATGGCATCGAATATGAATCTATTGAGTGATGCCTCATCAGAGATGGTTGATGCTATGATGTATCATCAGATGATTGGGTCATTGATGTACCTGACGAACATGAGACCAGACATTTGCTTTGCTGTGAACACCTTGAGCTAGTTCTTGACAGATCCGAGAAATGTTCACTTGATTGCTGCAAAGCATATTATGAGGTACCTGAGGGGTACAATTGATTATGGGATCAAGTATGATGCGAATCAAAAGATTAACCTAGAGGGTTATGTTGATTCAGATTGGGCAGGTAGTGCCATCAATAGGAAGAGCACTTCAAGGTGTTGCTTCAGTATGGGATCAGGTGTGATCTCTTGGTTTAGAAGGAAGCAAGCCTGTGTGGCACTGAGTACAGCTAAAGTAGAGTATGTCACAGCTTGTCCAACTAGTTGTGAGGCAGTATGGCTATGGAAGCTACTATCTGATATATTTTATCTCCAGTTGGATGCTACCTGTATACATTGTGACAACCAGAGTTGCGTGAAGTTGTCAGAGAATCCAGTGTTCCATGACAAGTCGAAGCATATCGAGATCAAGAATCACTATATCAGGGATATGGTACAGAGAGGAGCAGTGAAGCTCCAGTATGTTGTGATGAAGGAACCGATAGCTGATTTATGGACGAAGCCATTGGCTAGGCTGAAGTTCGAGTACTTCAGGGAGAGGCTTGGTGTTCTCCAGATCGAGGTTCCCTCCAAGAGAAAGTGATGAGACCCATAGCCATTCTGACATGGTGAGAGGATTGGTTCCTTCCATGGTCAGATGTAAGGGCTGAGCTATTCTGTCATGGTGATAGCGTTGCTCCCTTTCATGTCAGATATGAGTGCTGGCCATTCTGTTGAGTAGGATAGATGTAAGGGGAATTGCCATTCTAGGAATGGACGCACCTGGTCAGTTACCAAGAACACTCAGTGTAGGACTGAGTAGCCATTCTGATGTGATAGAGGGATGTGTTCCCACTTGATCATATGTAAGGGCGGAACCATTTTGTCATGGTTAAAGGATTAGGTTCCTCCCATGTTAGATGTGACTGTTGCCCATTCTATCGAGTAGGACAGATGTAAGGGTAATTGCCACTCTCTGGGAGAGTGGAGGCACCTGCTCCGTTACCAAGTAGCTCAGTTTGGGACTGGGGGCCATTCTGATGAGGGTGTAGGATTCAGTTCCTACCAGGTCAGATGTGAGTGCATGCCCTTCTGACGAGGGTGTAGGATTTGGTTCCTACCAGGTCAGATGTAAGTGCAGAAATCTTCTATCACTGTGAGCAGGATGTGATTCTAGCCTGGATGAAAGTATGGAAATCTTTCATCACTATGAGTAGGATGTGTTCCCACTTGGATAGAAGTCTTCCATCATTGTGAGCAGGATGCGATTCTATCCTGGATGAAAGTATGGAAATATTTCATCACTGTGAGTAGGATGTGTTCCTGCCTGGATGGAAGTATGTCTTTCTGATGAGTAGGTCAGATATAAGTGCTGAATCCTTTTCATAGATGATAGTGATGTCCTGTCATGCTGGTGAATGTGAGTGCTGGGCCTTTGTGATGTGATTGTAGGTTTCTACATGATCAGATGTGAGTGTTGGGATTGCCTTTCTAATGAGTAGGTCAGATGCAAGTGTTGGGCGAAGACCTACATGATGGATAGGCCTACATGATGATGACCAGATGTGATCCAGATTGAGCTATGATCCAGATTTAGTTATGATGACTCCGAGAGATCCAGATCGAGTGATCATCTAGATCCAACAATGATGATCTAGATCAAGTGATGATATAGATCCAATAGTGATGATCCAGATCCAGTCCAGTGATGATGATCCAGATTGAGAGATGATCCAGATCTAGTGATGATGATCCGGTAGTGATGATCCATATCAAGTGATGATCGAGATCCAGTGATGATGATTTAGTGATGATGATCCAGATCAAGAGATGATCTAGATCCAAATGAAGATGAATTATAGATGAATATGACTTGAAGATGAGAATGACTTGAAGATGACGAAGACCTGATGATGACCTAGATGATACAAAGAAGAAGACTTGTGCTTATAAATTGTGTCGAGACAATACCTTCCTAGTTAAGAGGGAGTGTTGATGTAATTGTAACTTCAAAATGTATTCACTTGTATTTCTTATCTATTGTAACCCAATGTTCATTCCAGGATGTATTGTAATGTATTTGAGTCATGTCATACCCCTATGTTTCGATCAGAAAGTTTCTATAATGAGAAATTCATGTCAAGTCATTGTGGGTAACCCTCTTATTGGTCAAGGGTTGAATTCCCCATAGTTGTGGGGCCCTTGGGTTATTAGACTATCCTAGTGAATTAGACCCTAGGTGAGTCATTGTAAGTTGGGGAAATAGTCCCCACTATTGTGTTACCCTGCTATTGGTCAGAGGAGGAAAAGTCCCCACAAGTGGTGGGGAACTAGGTTTATTAGACACTCCTAAAGATGTCAGCTCTAGTAAGTAATTGTTAAGTGAGGCTGACATGTTGGAGTGCACTTCAAGTGAATGGAAGAATATAAATAGAGAGTGAGAGCCTCTCTATTTATCACTTGCAACACTTACACTCACTCATTTAGGGCGCATGAGTGAGAGAGGAGAAGCTCTCTCAGTATGAGAGAGAGAGACTGTTGCTGTCGGGAGATCATCTTACTATTTTTTGGCTTTACCTTTTGTGTTGATTCTATCTCTGAGGAAGTTGCGGGGTTTTCTCCTTTATGGTTTCCCCGAGGAAAACTCTTTGTGTCTCTTGTCTCTTGTAATGTGCTTATGTTTTATTGATGTGCTTGTTATTATCTCAGTGAAAAGATCCTAAGATCATAATGCTAGCTTATATGATGAAAAACTAACAAAATAGACCCTACAAGAGTTGTCCCTATGCTGTTTATGGTTGTGATGGTTTATAAGAATGTATGGATTCAATTTGGGCATAACACCTACAGAATCAATCCTACGACCTCTGTGTATTTATATTTATGGTTTTAATAAATGTTGTACATAGTATTATGGTTGATTTAACCGTGTTGAGGATTTTGTTATGGCATACAATTCTTATAAAGTAGTTTGTAAGTATTTAAAGGGTTTGTTTGTTTATATATGCACTATTTTTATTATGTTGATAGCTTCTTTACTACATATGATTTTGTGGATGTAGTGGTATAATAAAACGTGGTTTGATTTAATGTGGATTATTATTTATATTCTAACACCA
>LPNX010744244.1:5350-80548 GCA_001517045.1 Pseudotsuga menziesii
TTAAAAAAAAAAAATTTCAACAAGCGTCGCTTATGCGACGCTTTTACATGTCGCTTTTCCGACGGTTTTGTTGGTGATCCATTGCTTATGCGACGCTTTCACATGTCGCTTTTCCGACAGTTTTGCTAGAGATCCGTCTCTTATGCGACGCTTTCACCTGTCACTTTTCCGACGGTTTTGCTGGATATCCGTCGCTTATGCGACGCTTTTACATGTCGCTTTTCCGACGTTTGTGCTAGATATCCGTCGCTTAACTTTCACTACTGTCGAAAATATGCCGTCGCTTAACCGACGCTTTAAATTTAACCGACAGTTTCTTAGGTGTCGCTTAAGCGATAGTTACTTAGGTGTCGGAAACCCGACGACAAGTTTCCGACGCTTAACAAAAAATCAAAGTGTCGTACATGCGACAGGGAAGTGTCGAAAATCCGACATGACGGCCGTCGGATTTTTGGTCAAAATGTAGTAGTGTTTCCTTGCCTTTATGGATTGTCCCCAGAAGGCTTTTTACCTCCTTTTGAAAAC
This sequence comes from Pseudotsuga menziesii, assembly GCA_001517045.1. Lineage (NCBI taxonomy): Eukaryota > Viridiplantae > Streptophyta > Pinopsida > Pinales > Pinaceae > Pseudotsuga > Pseudotsuga menziesii. The sequence continues at coordinate 5,876 of LPNX010744244.1, forward strand.
CAATAGAGTCTTGCAAAATCTGGTGGTTCATCTCATTCTGCCTTTTCTGTATCTTGAGCATCTCTCCAAGATTCTCTTAGGTCCTGGCAATCATTTGAAGGAGACTTCTAGCCAAGTCCAACAGCTTTTGGTCTGCTGCCATGGTCAATGTGCACCACTGTATTTCACTCTTCTCACCTATGAAATGCATCATTGAAATTCTGTTAGACCAAGCATAATATAGGCATTAATATCAGTCAATTAATTGCCCAATTGGCATGACAGTCCAAGTCTCATAAATGAGACTTTCATATTTTTCATGCCTTCCCAACAGGCACATGATCTCATTCATGTCCATTCTTGGGAAGGGAATTAACTATTCCAGCATTCACAATTTACTTTAAGCAAATACAAACATTCCATTTTCAGTCATACATGCATTCAACAATCTTTTGTTTTCACAATGCATATATATATATATATATAATCAAAAGGTTAAGAGAGAGCAACAATAGTTTTTCCCCTCTTTGTTTTCTTCCATCCTAGAACCCACACCACTGCTGTGGCTTTTCATGCTCTCACACTTTTTCACTTCACCGTGAATGCTGGACCAATCCCTCTTGGTCATGACACTTAGTGTCTCCGGTCTATTTCAGACCTCTCAACCATGGAGCCTCCCCACATGGTTTGTCTTGGATGCTAGGACCTTCACAGTCTCACTAGCACCTTTTTCATTACTACTCATTCTGAGCTCTTCAGGATAGTCACATGTCCACATGCACCCCTAGGATGCTCTCATAGTCCTCGCTCCTAGCGATACCTATATTCAAACATTGAATAGATTCACATGTTTAGTTTATTCTCAATGGTTTTTATCTCTTAAACAAGAGCTTAAAACATCATAACCAAATTATATACACATGTATATTCATAAGCAAGAAATTGCAAAATAATCCAATACTTCTCTGTATTGTGCGTTTCCTCGCTGGTCCACAGGATCCTGCTTCGCTTTGCAAGCCTTGGGATTGCCTATGGACTTGGATGTTAGGCCAGCACGTAGGATGCTTCACAACATCCTTTTATATATATATCAGGCACAGTCAAGCCAACCTTCAGTTGGGTTTATTAGACCGTCAACAAATTGCCTGTACTTATCTCAACAATACACTTATATCAACAACCAATCATCAGCTACGCCAACACAGTTGGGTTTATCAGGCCATCAACAATAACACATGCACTTATGTCAACAATAAACGACCATTTCCATGTTTCATTTCTAGTAGTGAGCTCTAATTCCACTACCCCATATTACACAAGAGACCACTCCCTTCTTTGAGTTGACAGTCCCTCGGGAATGTCTCCTTCTCTGTGCTCTTTAGTAGAAGGTAGGATGAGCTCAAGCCATTGTCCATTTAGTGTACAATACCAGACTACATCTGTTTATCCTAACAACACAAGCAATATAAGCCTATTCGTTAGTGTTATTGCTCTAAACTATAATCATATTTCACATCATTCACTATCAAGTATTGAGACACCAAGAGTGCGTCCACTCCTTAGGGTGTAATCAATATTTAAAACCCTTTCATGGCTCAACATCGGGAAAGTGTGCACCCTTTTCCGGTGTGTGCCATGTAGGCCCCATTCATACTCAAGCAATTGGTCATCATGGAAATAAAATCAAAACATGTTCTACATATGGAATTTTAATATTTTGACATGCATATTCTTAGCTAGGGTCACAGAACACTTATCCATTTGTCGAGGAAATATTCTTTCATTAAGGAGGAGTGGGGGCTCCCTTCTCTTAGTTGACAGTCCCTCGATTTGCCATCCCAATTCCTCTTTACATTTCGTATTCACACATGTCTTACCGACATAACCTATACCATCTCACTCATGTTGCTTACCAAACATGTAGTGCAGATGAGACATTCCCAAAGTGTCCAATGGAGTTTCACCCGAAACCCATTTCCAAGATAAGGGAAAACCTTCCCATGAAGTTTGGCTCTTGCAGGCCATTGCACATGATCTTTCTTCAGTGTGTACCGCTGGCACATTCATCAAATAGCCAAACAGTCAATCATTATCTGATAATACAATCCAAATTTGATTGTTCCATAACCAAGCAATGACATTAGTAATTAAATTCAATGAGAATTTGCAACTCTATTTACTACAAAAAATGATTTTCTTGGCAATGAGGTGATCCTCAATTGTGGGTCTCTTGTAAGTAGTACTACTATGCCCATTATAATTTTATGCTTACTAGCATAACATGAATACCCACTTACAATGCGTCCTCCTGACACAATCTTATGCAAGCCAATAGTGATTAGTAGTTGTCAGCAATTTCTCAAATCCGAAATTTACAAATTCAAATTTAACAACCCATTATGCATACAAACTATTTTCACAGCCATGAGACTCTTCTCATGAGGTTTGGCTCTTTCACATGGTAGATTTCGGCCTTTGTCATGGTATTAACCACATTGCCATGCTCCAAACAATCTACCTGAAACCTGAACTTCAATCAGCCAAACACTTGGTAAGTCTATGTAGAAATAATAGATCAATGCTATTAGCAATGATGCTAAGAAGAAGCACAGTAAATAGATCTTGCTACTAAGAATTCTCACAAGCATACACAGGAAAAATAGAGAGAAGAAAAGAGACTGAATCACTTGAATAAAGAGATGAATATTGGTGTGTATCCTTCCATTGAATAATTATGAATAATAGTGTACATAAATAGTACATCCCTCATAGGAAAGTCGAATTGTATGGAAACAACTCATAAATCTCAAAAAGGCTGACTTACCAAAATATAGCAAACCCCCATAGGTGGATAAAGCACTTGCTAAATCTATCAAGGACCTCACGAGTTGGAAAAAGCATGAGTGAGTTGTCAAGGAGATGGAAATAACATGCTAATCCTAGAAAATGGAGAAAAACTAATGGAGGATGGGTTGGAAACAAAAGCTCCCAGTTTCCTAGTTGACTAGCTTTTATCTTATCCATAGAAAAGCAGGAAAAAACAGAAAAAACAGAAAAAAGCAGAATCTGCTGTAAAGTCCTATATACTAATTCTGGATCAACCTAGAATCAGAAATAAATCATTCCAAGGATATAGATGGCATGTAATATTGACTTTAAGGTGCAAGTGGATGCCAACTAATTAAGCTAGTGGGTGAATAATTAATCAAATAATGATTAATTATTTTATCCTAAGTTGTGAGTGGGTTTAATATATTCCTACAGTTTGGATGCATATAACCTTTTCATTGCTGCAACCATCACTGAAGCATTTTCAGAATTTATAAAATTCAAATACTTCCAGCTGTTAATCACATCAATATTGTCAAAACCCATTTACTTCACACAATCATTATCATACTTTAAATTACAGGGTACAGTCACATCATTTATGCAATTTAAATGAAATGTTTAGATACTCCTTACTTCACAAGCGTATCATTTGTAACCCCTTTCCCTTCCATAGAGAATTTCCAGCAGCCAATCGATCATGACTACCCTCTTCATGCACTTACTATCCTGCATTCATAACAGCTCTTGAAATGGTTCCATAATTGTCATCAATTCATCATTTCAGCCATTAGTTATTCATAATAACTCATGCATTATCTCTATGCATTCATGCATTGCATCACAACATTTGCACCCATACTTATGTATGCATATCTATAACATTTACTCATACTTTTCATATGCATCCATTCAATATATAACTACAAGATTTATAAAATCTTTTAATGCATACCCACTCAATGCTACCTTGCATTGATTCAGGAATACTATGCATTCAAACATACCATGCATGGCCTAACTATGACTACTTCATATAGGATGCATGACTACAAGATCATCAGTGCTTACTTTCCTTGGGCTACTAAGCTCATAACAACATAATTCATGCATGACACCTTTCTCTATGAATGCAGTATAAAATTCAAATACCCACACAGTATGAGACCTCTTGCTTTTACCACTCCATGCAATTGTCATAATTAAACTCTTACCTTCATGGGTCCTACTTACACCCTTGACATTACAAGTTTGGTTGGTCCTTTGTAGGAGATTGCAGAATTTGCTCACCAACTTTTGATTCTGGACTTGTTGCCTTATCCCTTTCTCCATAGGGTTGCTAGTCATATTCGTCAGCATCAGCAACATATTCAACCATTTCCATGTTGTCGTTGGTTTTTCCACTAATGCCAACATCAATGCAATAATTATCATTAGTGGCTCATTATAAATGTATAATTCTCACTATTCTTACCAACATGTAATATCTTATGCATGCAAGGCATATCCTCATACATTTCATGTATAAAAATTGTAATCATAATTAGTAATACAAGGTTTAAGGAAATTTCCCTTTTCAAGTCCCTCATCCTTGCATGGAACTCCTCTTCCACACAACAACTGGTTTGAATTCATGGTCTTGCTACCTCTAGGCATGCAATTCCCAGATTTGTCCATATTGATAGGATCACATTTCTCTTTCAAGCAATCATTAGTGCTTTGCTGCTCCACATTGAAATTCTGGTGACTCTCCCTTGTTCCCTACTAGATAAGCTTTTCAACTCCTATCCACATGCCTTATTCTGACCTCGGGTGTGAAAACCACACCTACTTCTAAACTGATGATTTTCATCAAATTTAGGCAAAACACACAACTGTATTTTGGTATGAATTGCTAACTTCAACCACTTAGGATTTTCTTCCTTTTTAGCCCCGAAACTACTGAAAAATCCACTGATAACAGTTAAAAATTACTGAGAAATCCACTTGAAAAATCCAAATTTCTTTTTCAGATCGGGTCTCTTCCCCACTAAAACTTTGACGTTTCAGTGATTTAAACAACAACTTCTTCCGGCGCTCATCGACGGCCCTAACACTAACATTTTCTGCTGTATCGGATCTTCAGTCTCCTAAGCTTCTGAACTATTTATCGGCGTTGCCAGAGACCTTTATCGGCTATCGGGACTGATAAGCACTACCGCATCGCCATATCTATGATCGGTTCCACTATACATCGAGCGGCTAGTTCTCTAGGCTTCCGCAACGATTACCAACAAATTCTCTATGTTTTCCGTGGCCATAACCTTGTCAGCTGCCAGAGCGACTAGCAATTGCTGCATCAGACGGTTAGTCTCATAGACATCCACAACGACAGGTAGCGTTCTTACTACGGTGTACGTGGTTCAAAAACCTGTCAGTGGATTGGAGCAATTATCCACTATGTTTTGGTGATCCAAAACTGAATGGGTTCACTATATCGGCGACCCAAACCACTAAACCTTTCGACATTACGGTGATTGAACAGTAAATTTTCCTTTGATGTATCGGCGATCAGAACGTTACCTACCACAGCATCGGCGGTCGGAGCAACTAACCACTCGCTCATCGGACGGTTAGTTCCATAGTCACCAGCAACGACGACAATCCAATCAACTCTGGGTTCCACGGCCACGCACCCCATCGACAGTTAAAACCTCTAACCATTGGGAGGATAGTTCACATGACAGTCGTGACGACGGATGCCTAAACAACTAAATCCTTCCGATGATGTTCATCGACGGTCTGATCTCCTATCATTTTTCGATGTTTCCTTCACTTAGGCAAATTTTCGCAAATTTTCCTTCTTGGTATCGACTCTTTAAAGAACTAAGTTTCGTTGACATTTTGGCAGCCTTAGAGAGATCCCCATCGCAACTGTGACTCTTCCTTCAACTAATAATCGTCGATCCACTTCACTAGACTTTGGAAGCTTCATCCTCTACTCATCGACGATCGGAGCTCTAAGCACTTATGTGTTGGCAATCGGAACAACTATCCATCGGGTGGTTAGCCCATTAAGCAACCGCAACGACGGACGCATAATCAACTAATTTCTTTCGATGTAGTTCATCAGTGGTTCCATCCACTAACTTCCGTCGATCGCCGATGGGTTCAACACTTAGATAATTTTTGAAAATTTCTTACCACCACATCGGCTAATTCATCATCTAAATGTCACCGATGGTCCTGACTAAGTGATCCGGCGTTTCAGCAGTCTCCTCATCTACTTATCGGCGAAATTACTCCTTTCTCCTTGGTGCTTTCACCTTTTCCCTGACAACGTATCGACGTTTCCATCACCTAATTATCGGCGATCCGTTAATCTAAACTCTGCCGATCGTCGATGATCTCATGACTTAGAATTTTTTTTTAAAATTTTCTCTTTAACTTCTTCCTGCCGCTGCGGTGTCGATGGATCAACCAACTAACTTCATCTCAATTTCCCCGCTCCATCGGTTCTCCCTTCCTCTATCCGTCACCGATCCAAACAAATAATTATCGCCACCATTTCGGCGATCTTTAGCTATACGAAGCCATCATTTCGACACTCCAATATTCTAATCATCATCTTCCTTCCACCGACGCCATCATAAACCATTCCACCTTAAGGCACCGACGTTTCGGTTACCGTTCGCTGATGGATTTTGACGAATTTTCACACCTTTCACCATCCCCTGGTGGTCTGTATCAGGGCTCCTTTTGTCTAAAACTTTCACTGCATCGGAGGTGCGTCCCACTAAGTTTTTCGAGTGCCGATAGCTTGAACACTTAGAAAAATTTCTGAAATTTTATTCTGGTGTTCCCGTTGGGCGGCCTTCCGCTTAGGTGATCCGATGCATCGACGGGACTTAAGACTAAGTCCTCCGTTGATTCAATGATCCCATTACTTAGAGGAATTTTCCAAAATTCTCTTGTCATGCACAAGTTTTCTTTTGTTCTCTGCTAGGCAGAGGACAACCTGCCTCTACTAGCTAGATTTCTCATGGCCCTCTGAGGCCCAAATGCTGTAATGATGGCTCTGTCACTACATCTTCATGGCCCATTCAGGCCCATATTGTAACCTTTAGCTCTGATACCATACTGTAACGTCCCCAACCCTCTAACCGGCGAGGAGGACGCTACCAAACAAATAAAAACCTCTGAGCAAATAGCCCCATGAACATGAACAGGCATATAATGCTGAAATATAAAGCTTAAAACATAAAACATACTAATATGCAGAATCCTTCATATACATATTGGAAGCAAACATACATTCATTCAAGCATACCACATGTTCATCATATTCATTAATTAGTAAATATAAATGGCGAGACGGAATAGTCAAGAATACTCATCTTAAAAAGAATTCATCCCACAACCAACTACGTCGCTGCAACGTTCCACCCAACCGTAGGCCAGCGTACTCATCAATCTCTCAGCAACACTGCCACCCTCGAGCTGGGCATGATTCCTCAAGGAATAAGGGTCAAAGCATGCTTACACATAGCCAAGGTACAGAAATCAACCAAACCCACACAATAGGGTTTATTAGGCCATCAAGGAGCTAGGAAAGGCTAAATGCTAAGTTGGTGGCCTCATTGAAGAGCTAAGGACTCCTACACCAGATTTAACCTGACTTCTAAGACATCCACACTCCTGACACCAGGAATTAGCCCTTTCTCTGCTTCACAGTACTTCAGGACCAAAATTCCCTTTCCTATACTCTTCAAGGGTTGTGGAGAATAAAGCCAACAGTCTAACTCTGTCTAAGTGGCTCCAAACACCAGTTTTCTCAAGCATACACAACCTCTAATCCTACTCTTAATAGTATGAAGACCAAGTGACTGCATATTGTATTGAAACAAAAAGTCCACAGCTCTATGAGGAGATAAATATAACAGGGTGACAACCCCAAATGACAAGGTGAACACAACTCAAGTCAACAAGACGACTCAGAGTTGTTCTTGTCCCTAGCGTGGCCAAAACAACTTAGCAACAACCCAAAAAGGTACTTGCATACACAACAACCCAAAAAAAATAGGGGAAGACAACAACCACGCTTTTACCATAGCAGCAATAGGAGAAACACAAACTCACAAGAAATCCCACATGAAGATGAAAAGGATTTATTCTTAGCCTGGACAGGGGAAAGACATACACAGACCCCCAAAACGTAAGGGCAGACACAGTCAACCAATGTGGGGAAACAATAGCCTGTTCTCAACAATGAAGCCACGACACACCTACACAGTTGAGAATGGAGGAGTAAATAGACCATCAACCATTCCCGAGAAGAACATACACACCAACCACAACCGTAGGAACAATACCCACCCTAGCCTGAATGCTAAAGGCCAAATCGGCACACTCTTGCTCTTTGCGTGAGGAACCACGATGGAGAACCCAAACAGTGCATGAGGAAGTAGAATCTCTCTACGTGAGGATTACCAGAACAACTCACTGTGGGAGGAAAACTAGCACCCTTTTGCGTGAGAGTGAGCCAGACCCAAAACCTCCGAAGAAGTGGGATCGTGGAAGAGTGGAATGAGTGTTTTCTTCTTCTCCACGCGATGTGAAGAGGAGGAGTTCGCTAGTGGAGTGAGTACGTGGGAAAAGACTGACAGTCCTGCCACACCCACCACTACTTAGCAATAACTGCTCCCAAACAACATAAATTAAATGGGTGGTCCACACATGGCAAACTCCAAATGACCCCCACGGGTTGGACAACCCCTCCCCTTAACCTTAGGAATCATGCCCTTTTTATTTAACGTTGCACCGTCGTAGCTAGCTGTAGGTTTTTTTAATTGATGTGCATATTTACATGATGCCAAAACTATAGTGTGTTGGATAGCATGATATACCATCGGCAACGATCCCTATTGCCGAAACATACATGACCAAATCGATGGTGGGGATTTTGCCTTTAGCTCCACACCACGATTAATTACAATATATACATCATGTACCTTTTTAATGTAACCGGGGTCAAAACCGGGGCATTACAAGATTGACTTAGTCTTAGATTTAAAAGGTAATTGATTGGGAAGGAGTGGTAAGACAAGATGTAAGGATTCTGCGCATCACTTGTGAGGATTCTCATCAATTACATGCATTTAGATTAGGCACTTGCATCTCATCTTTATTAAAGAAAATAAAATAAACGGAATCCAAACCGTTGACAGATTCCCCATACCAAATGATGGACTGTCTAATTGGGATCGATTACTGGGTAAAATCCCTACTATTGGTAGCTGAAAATTTTCCAGGCATCAACACTTCTTTCTATTCTTCTTCTTCTTAACTAGAAATCTTAATTTTTGCTCTATTTTATTGAGAGAGGTGTAACCGTATGATATGGTTCTACCATATATGCTCATTTTCGTGTTGTGAGACCTATTCCATTGCAATTGGAGCGGCATTTCTAGTAAACATCTTTCGTTTCATTGAAAAAGCTTTCCGGATGACCAAGATATGTTTGTTTCGGTCCGATAGCTATCTGGTGCCAAGATGTGCGCACCTGTCATTTGATTGTAAATAATTTGTTTGCATATTTTTTCTTAGCTGTAGATATGAGGATGAGAGATGTATTCTATATGTAAAATTAATTGATGGCTGGAGGGTTGAAGCCATACAATCTGATTTTTATTAATAAGATATTACTGTAGGGGGCAGTCATCGGGAGCCGATTTTGAGGGTTGTAGTTACAACCAATGCTCTTTGTTTGCTATGGTTTCGGTGTGGATGTATATTGCAGCCTATGGATGTTCTATGATATGTGGTTTTCCTTACTTTTTATGCTCACTAACATCACACACATAACAACACTGAAAAAGTAGATTAATTTGCAAATAATCAATGACATCAATACTTGGTTATTTATAAACTCTACTATCAAACAAACCAAAAATACATAAATTAGCTATTCACAATGAATATGATGTCTATCATGTATTATTGATGTTCTTGTTTCAATTACGACCTTTAGCTTGCACTTTGGAAATGATTAATTGAGCATCACAATTAATTATTTAATTAAGTGGCGTAATTAAATAATTAAGTGCTGCAAACTTTAGTTATAATTCAATCTCTAGAATTAAAAGATTTAATTTATTTGGGTGAATGGTTAGTCAGATCAAAAGTAATTTATCTATATACTTGTTCTTAAACTTAAGTTAGTCTTAATTTTAGCACCTTTGACCTTATCTCAAGGTTCAAGGACATCACACAAGTCATCGCACAAAATTGTTAAGACACTAAAAAAATGGTCCATAACACATAACAATAAGGAAAAACATTGCAAGAGGACATGCATAGACTGGATGCAGCTATTACACTAGCTCGTAGAAGCTTTGCAGATGAAGGCATTACAACATAAATGTTTTCAGAATCCAAAGTATTTCGATTTGGTGAAGTAGATAAGGATCTCCATAAATAGGTCATGGAGTTGGAATCATAGATGAAGCTCAGTACACCTCTAGAGTGTAAAAAAGTAGCAACTGAGGCCATGACAAAGATCAAAGAGGCAGAGGAGCGGTCGAGCAAGTTTCTTAGTCATGGGAAGCTTTGATTGATGATGAATAGTTGGAACAAGTAATAGATAAGTTGCATACTATTGAGGAGAACTTCAATAAACTTAAGAATAATCTAAAGAAGCTGCTAATAACCAAAAATATGAGCAAGGAAGTTGTTTTGAAGAAATTATAGCAGTAGGTGGCAAGACTCTGAACACATCAGTAGAAGAACTGATCGAGTCACAGAACTTCAAGCAGAGGTAGAAAAAGTTACAGGTATCATTCAACCTGTACATGAAAAGGTGCAACGAGCCTTGGGGTCGATAGGACCGACAACTTTGGAAGAAATCAGGTCAGAAATTATGGAAAACTTGAAGACGATAGAAGCAAAAGTGTGATAGGAGACCGAACAAGTAGTGAAATTATTTCAATATTTTCAAATCTAGGTCACACTAACAGAGGTTTCAGTATGATTTAGCCTGAGACGAGCCACAAGTGAGTGTTGGGGGCTTGTTGGCCATAGGAAAAGACAACCATAATAATGATCAGAAAGATGAAGATTCTAGTCGTAATATTTCACTCGCAAAACAAGGAAGAAGTCACAATGGAAGGAGCTGCGACATAAGAGGAATAAAATAAGTCGAAAAGTGGAGTTTGACTAATTTTGGGCAAAGTGTTAGTTAGACTAAAATATTTCTTTTAGTAATAAATCATGACTATATTTTGGGTCGATAATGCCAATTTTTAGATGTAACTAAATGTATTAAAATAGAAAGACAGTATGTCAACTAACAATTGAAAGCTAGTTAATGGTTGAATCAAGAATTGTAAAAGCAAAAAATATTATCAAAGCATAAACCCAATCTATGTGTGGGTAGATCGATCATAGAGAGATTTTCTTAGTCAAAGAATGAATCCAGGTTGTGTGCGGATCGACGATTCAGAGAATAATAGAAGAGATAGAGAGAGAGAGACCAAAACTAGAGAGTATGAGATGAGAGACGAATGTATGAATTGTAAATAATATCTAAATAAGAGTTTGCAAGTTGAGTGCACAGACCAAAGGTGCTAACCTATTTCTCATGCCAGAAGAAGAGCATCTTGGTGGTTTTACCTGGATGGGTTTCAACATTATATATTGTCTCTATGTATCTTTGATGTTTATGTTTATGTTGAATGTACGTCTGTCGTGAATGCGTTAATCTGAATATGTCGCACAACCTCTACTACACAAATCTAATAGGTTAAATATATGCTAAATGCTTTATGTTAACTACTAAAATATGTGTCAACGAATCAGTGGATAGTTATATTGAATGATTGAATGAAAATAAATGTATAATTTCAGTTTAGTTCGAGTGACATGATAGTATTATAAGAGTGAAATCCCTAATATAACTGCAGAAACCTGGTTCTAGTAGTCCCCATAATATATGTCAGGTGAAACTTCATATGTGTCACAGGTGTTGCCAATAGAGTCCTGCTCTGTCGGGTCGATATATTGGGCTTTGCTGACGAACAAGGGATATGAACTTGGGCTGACTGAAAGTATGCAGATAGTTTCTTTGGGGATTAGACAAGGAAAGGAGGAGTTTGTGGAAACTCCAATATTTTCCTTTCCTTTATTTGAATTTAACATTTTGCATATATATATTTTTATGATGGTCCAACATGCTCAGTAGAAATGTATAGTAAATCCATATGGGCCTAGTGCTTTGTCTAGTCCTAATCCCCTTATGGATTTGAGCACTTCTTCACTTATGCACTAGTTGAGCATTTGCTTTTCTTCTTCCGTAACCAACTATGACACTTTTTCTAGCTTCTTTTTATTTTCTATACCTATCAACACCCCCTACTCTGTGTAAAGCATGGGGGGGTTCACTCAGTGAACGTATTATATAGCACGATCATTCACATGATGTTAAAGAATATCCCTAATTTCACTAAATATTGGAAAATGCCTCCTAAAATTATATTGTTGAATCCCCCTCCCAATATACATTTACAAGTAAGAAAACCCCTAGTTTCACTAGATATTGTAGGTATCCAATTTTATCAACCCATTTTTAATACCCACTTTATATCATATTACCAAGTTGTAAGTATCCCTAATGCATATTAGTATAAGCAAACATCACGCTAAATAAAATAATAGTAAAATGCTAATAGTGATCCCACCGGGATTGCAGGGGAAACTGGTCAATGTGTAGCGTTAGAGAGTGGAAGAGCCAACAAAATAGTAATGGGGAAGACAAAATCCATAAAAAGAAACCTAGTAAAAAAAATCAATGTAACAAAGAATGTAAAAGATTGATACTCCAATAAGCAGTGCTATGCTTAGAAAAGATAAGAATTGTAGATGTTTCACACCAAAGCCTACCAATATAGCAATTTTATATAATGTAAATACAAGTTAGAGAGTAGATATTTTAATTCTTTTCAATCATCAATAAATAGATTCATACAAAATGGCTCATTTATGTTTTTTTAGTCGTTATTGATTTTAAAAGTTTTTATTTTTATTTTTACTTTTGACAATTACATTTATAACTGGGTAAAAATGATCACATCAAATTAACCATCCAATAATAACTTTGGAATTTAATTTTCAAACTAGAAAAAAAATTATTTTTTAGTTTTTAAAATGTTGAATTTAATTTATATATTTTAAAAAAACTTTACAGACTATAGAGACATAGATTCATGTATTTTAGATTAATTAAAAGTCAACCTAGTTTGAATGAAAATCGATTGCTATATGGCATGTATAAAAATAAGTTGAATTGTTGACTTCGATGCAAATGAGTAGAAAATTTAAACTCGGAGAAAATTTGGATATGTCAATTTACACATATATGTGGAATACTCATGGAGGAGCACCAAAATTCGATATAAACATGAATAATTACGGATACAGGATTTTCCCGAACATTTCCTTCCTAGATGGACTATAGGTGGTATAAAATAAATAGAAAACTATGAAGGCCCCACAAGGAATCCAATGGTAGACAAAACATGGATGAGAAAATTGCTTGCATCATAAATATGTGAACCTCAACAACCCAACCCGAATGGAGGTACATATCACATTAAATTATTCAAACATACTAGGAATTTACAAAGACATATCACATTTATGGATGGAAGCACAATTGACTAGGAATTTAAGAGCATATCTCATTAAGGGGAAGATCATATTTATGAATTTTATTATTTTATCCTGAATTTTTTATTACTCATTTTCATAGGCATGGTGCCAATGGAATATTAGATAAATACCATTCATGAATACTTAATAAGTTTAATGGTTTTTTTAGAATTTCTTTCTACTGTAAAAAATATTTAAGAAAGGTGAAAACAATAGAATCTTCCTATGACAATGACTAATAATTATGGAAACTTGTTGATGGATTATCCACAAGTTTCAAAGATTAAAATCGATCAATTCTCAAAATATGTTGATAGAGTATTAACAAGTTTTGAAAGATTGTGGTTTATAGATTCACAACACATGTTGGAAAGTGAGATGTGTTTGTTTTTTATTGCGCCGAGAGGCGCTCTACAACCCAGTATGGGGGAGATCTTGTAACATTACATAACGTTATGTAACGTTATGTGGGCTATAAATAATATAGAAAATTATGAGGGAGATCTTGTAACATTAGGTAAGGCGTTATGTCTGCTATAAATAATAATAGAAAAATATGAGGGACATCTTGTAAGGCTATGTAACATTATGTCGGCTAAATAATATTACCAATTATGAGGGAGATGTTGTAACTTTGCTTTTTACTTTCCATTATGATATAGATTGTCAACCATTAAGTAAAAAGTAATAAATAAAAATTTTAAACCCGCCAAAATAAACTATAATAATAAAAATATATAAATTAGGTTAGACACAAGAACATAAAAACAACTTCCCAGGATCACCTAAATCTAGTCAACAATACAACCCTGTTTCAACAGTTGCAAGAGATTTGGAACATCAGGAAGCACAAAAATGAGGAGAGGATATGTGCCTCACCTTTGAGAGACCCTTTGCAGGTGTATGTTAAACTGGAAGCACAGCTGTTGAAATATGCGAGATCTAGATGACCAATTCCGCTAATGCAAACAGATAAACATGGAGGTCGATATTCCGATTTACTTCTGAAGACACCCGTCAGTATTCAAAAGAAGCGAATTATTCCAGTCACACGCATCTTTCAAGGGCGGAGCTCTTTGAACTCTTTGAAGTAATCGTTCATCCATTCCAAACTCATAACAAAGAAACTATGAGATTTGTTCTTTTAATGCAGTTGGATTTTCTTAATGCAGACCCACTTATGGGCAGATGGAGAAAAACTAGCCAATGCCAAGCGCGCATGCAGATGAGAGTAAGTAGTTATAAATTTTGTTTAAATGATATTATTTTAATTAAATAGACTTGGTAGGTTCTTAAAATTTAAGAAAAAACCGAAAAAGATGCTAATGGTAACTCGGCTGGGTGTGTTGTCCATTATTTAGAACCCTTATAATATGGCCAAGCAAAAAAAAGTTACAGGTGTAGAGTTTGATCGTTTCAGAATCTAGGATGGTGTGCCTTGCCCATTATTTAAAACCGTCATAATATGGCCAAGCAAGAAAAAGTTACAGGTGTACAGTTTGATCGTTTCAGAATTTCTCGAGGTTTAGACGATTTTCATCCATTTCAAAGCATTGTAATTTTCAAACTTTGATCTGGCGATTGGAGGAATGAGTTATAATGACTTTGTGAGTTTGATTTATAATCATTTATGTTCTATAGTTTGTTGAGTTTAATTCTAATCCTGATTTTGTTTTAAAAATGAAATACACAATTATATAACAATACAATTTTTAATTTGAAATATATAATGATGACCATACAATTTTAACATGGTAATATAATATTAAGTTTAATATATTTTAAGATAACAATATAATTTATTACAAAATAAATATACATTAAACATCTACAACAAATTAAAATTATATCGATTACAAGCATCAATTATAAGCAATCCTTCCTTTCACGGAAATCCCTAAACGAAAGCTAAGTTATTCTCTTCCCGCTGAAAACAACATTCCCGATGTGGTTCCTTACATCTGCATTGACTTTGATAAAGCTTCAAACATGGCAATTGATGAGTTCGAGAGAGCGGTGAAGAATACCACATGGGACAGGTTCAGTATATATAAACTTAACCACTTAACCTCGCCACCCCCGCCAGTGAATATGAAATGGTGAAATACCATTCTTGGGAAACAGACTCTTCAGAAAGAGAGATGAATTCCAGTAAAAGTCCTTCAGACGATGATGTTTCTGGTTCCCGCTCTTTCATAGAATATCCCATCCATTCGATCCATCTTCCCATTCAATCCATATGCCCATTAACATTTTGATTGTGTATGTAAAACTATTTCCAATTATTTTGTTCTCAATGGAGTATTACATATTTTAATTTAATTAATAATATGAGACATTTGGATACATATTACAAAGATTTTTATATTTATTACTTCATTTTTTTTCAATTAAAATCTTTTATGAAATTGTTTCTATTATACCTAAAACCATTTCGACTTATTTTAGAAGAGTAGAATATTATATAGAATAATAGAATATTTGTATATAAATGTATTAAAAAATATTAATATACAAAAAATGATTACATATGTAATAAGCTAAAAATTATTATATCTATAATAAGCTAGAAATTATTACATGTGAAACTTTGACATATGGAATTATGGGAAGAATCAAAATTTATGTTGGAATTTATATCTTTTGTTTCAATTTATATGGTCCAAGTACTAATTTGGGAGCGCTTAGATGCGCATATTTATAACCTTTAGATTTGGCCCAGTCGATTTGTTCTTTATCTATCAAGTTTATGTGAATGAGTTCTTCCTGGTCAGTAAAGGTTATGTCTAAGGAGTTGATTTTGATTTGTGTGTTGGATTTGTATTACCACCATTTCATTTTATATACCTCAGAATGTAGGATTTTAGGCAACTTCCAATCAGGGGAAAGTATCATATCATCAATGGTTATGATAGAAGACGAAGCTTCAGAAGTGTGAAAGGAATATTTCCTTGCATCCAGAGAAACTATGGTCTAGTCTGCATATTGACATTCAAGGGATGTAATCCCTAAGGAGTCCATTGAGGGGTTCATGGAACATTTACCTAATTCGGGTAGCAAAGGAGTAATTTTGGCTTCAGGGTATCTTATAG
This sequence comes from Pseudotsuga menziesii, assembly GCA_001517045.1. Lineage (NCBI taxonomy): Eukaryota > Viridiplantae > Streptophyta > Pinopsida > Pinales > Pinaceae > Pseudotsuga > Pseudotsuga menziesii. The sequence goes on from LPNX010744244.1 coordinate 22,459, forward strand.
GTCTGCTGAGAGACAATTTTAGTGGACTTACAACGCCTAAATCCAACCGTTATAGCCACAACAAGTCAGATACCATAATTACTCCACATAGAAACCTTTTGCAAAAAGAAATGAACTCTTGTAACCAAGACACCAAGATACAAAGAAACTTCCAAAATTTATGATTTAAATTTGATTATATGGAGAAAAAGATTCCGAAACTTACAACAAATAAGAGATGAATCTAATGTTGCTCTGGATCTGAACCAAGCGACGCTAGCGACCAAACATGGCTTGAAGATGATGCAGAAGTTGACCAGTTATATCCTAACACTTAGTTCCTTCACATATGGTAAATCTGGGTCATTGAGATTTCAAACATCAGCGAGGCCGAAGCTTACTTTCAGGCTCCTGGGACTCCCAAACTATATGAATCAGAACTTAGATTTACAGACTCAAACCTAGCTTGTTCGTCTTCGGAGGGTGAAGATCATCACAAGAGAAAAATCAAACTTTGAAACTAACTAGTGTTTTTGATCCCAGCTAATCGCATCGAGCGTAGAGGGAGAGCATACGCTACTTGTTTTACATACTCATTACACTTGATATCACTGCTTTTGATCCCAGCTGATCGCACTGGGAGCATATATAAGGGTATATATCTCAACCCATAAAAAAATTATTACTCTGCTACAGGGTGTATATTGTTTTACCACCAGCCTAGATCCAAATCCTAGGCTCTATCAAGCGCTGAGAGGGATCAAATATCCCGAGGTGCAAACCTCCTTGAGTGTAATACCTGAGAAGAGGTTTGCACCTCAAAATATTTGATCCCTCTCGGCACTTGATAGAGCCTAGGATTTGGATCTAGGCTGGTTTCAGTCGTGGGAGGTGACACAGAATTGGAGTTTGATCAACATTGTAAGGAACAGGTTAAGTTGAAAACACAGATAGAATTATGACTATTATATCAATGTGAGTAATAAGTATTAAGGATTGAATAAATTATTAAACTGGAAAATAGAGACAATAATTTTGTAAGGATTAAATAAATGAACATATGGTTTAGGGTTTTCAATTTTACCCCAAACAATGAGTCTTCTTTTGTTTTGATTAGAAGAGACAGATTCTACATTAATGTACATTTTTTCAACATTTCCACTAAAAAAGATTTACAGTTAGAAATTTGATCTATTTCGACAATTGGTATATTTTTTTAAGATAGATCTGTGCTAGTAAAACACATTTGTAAATCCTGAAATTGGGATTTCATTTCCGGCTACAATTTTCGAAACTAAGGAAATTTTAATATGCTTTCCATCTTTGAAGTACAACAATTACAATATAATTACACTTCTCATTTGAATTTAAAAAATGGTCATTTTCATTTGGATATGTATAACATCATTTTTGCTTACGTCTCTTCATGCAAATGTCTATTCTCGAGTATGATATTCCTATCAACGACTATCTCTCGCGAGGAGTAGCTAATTCAACTCAACCCCAACTCTCACATGGTGCTTGTGAGAGTTGGCTAGTTCTTTAGGTGGTTGGTATTATCGTTAGATTCGTTATCTTTGCATTCAGAACAGTGATGCCCTTGCTCAACATGTAGCAAATTCATTTCTGAGAAAATGTAGCAACATTCTTCAGCGCTTAGCTGAGTTTCAGCATGGTGGTAGAGATTGAGATGCTCTTCACCATTTTCACTTGATCCAGACATGGTTAGAAATTCAGTACAACTGTAATCTTTTTAGAAATTTGAAAGTATAGTAATGAATTCATTATAATTCACGGATGGATTGTACAATGCTCATGGAAAACACAGTTGGATGGTAGAATGCTCATGAAAAAATAATCTTGGGAAATGAAGGTATTGATTAGTATTTGAAATAATATATTTTTTGAAATTTTATAAAAAAATTTAACAAAACTCCTTGAGTGCAATTTACCATGGGTTGTTTAAGAAGCCTTGCATAGTTGTTTAAGAAACTGTGCATGTGCCGACGAAATATATCCATGTAAGCTTAGTATCTTTAGTTTCTGTATTGGAATAATACATGTTAAATACCTAGACACAATTAGCAATCTTTGAAGTAGATAACATGATAATCAATTAGAATAATAAGCTACTATCATTAGAGAATTAGAGGGATTTGCCTACCAATCATTCTCAAGAGTGAAATGTGTAATTATTTTTCGTCATTAGAGGGATCAAATCCACTCAGGAATTAAAGGGAGTCGCCTACCATTCATTCTCAAGAGTGAAATAGAATAAGATACTCATTTGGGATGATGAGTATTAACAAAATAGAAGAAGACCTAAGACTGAAATTCTTTTTTTATCAAGAAATGGAAGACCAAGTAGAAGTCAATGATTTGAAAAACATGGTCTCCCAGTTTAAAAGAATGCCAAATTCTTTTCCAGATAAGTAACTTTCAACATTCTGAATCCCAAAAAGAGAATATGTTGGCTCTCCCAACTCGAAAAACCAAAGAAACACTCCTCCTCAAATAATTGGTCCTCCTTCTCCTTTTAATATAGAAATGTCAAATATTTCTGACCCCTCTCCTTCATCAGCACCGTGTTCCTTAATTTTTGGAATAAATGGGATGAATAACTTAATATCCCGAATTCCCGATCAACCTGCATTGAATATCCATTGTCAATCTTGTGCTCAAATTAGAACAACCATCCAACTTTTGGAAAATTGGGTTTTGTACACAACATCACAGGATAACACAATAACTGACTAACAACTAGCACTTCAACTAGTTGCAAGATTTTCAGGATTGGATTCAAAGTGGTGGTGCTGGATTCCACAAGAATCCAGAGAAGAAATGTTAAATGCATCAAATGTAGATCAACAGATCATTACTGCTCTAGGAAAATAATTTTATGGTCCAAAATAAAATGAAGATTATGAACATCTAACATTATTATTCATGTCTTCTAAAATTTGCGACTTCAATACAAGTGAAGAATATTTATGTTATACGCAGAAACTAGTATTTACTTCTAGAAATGTTGATAAACCAGACTATTTGAAGCATTACTTATGAAGTTTTCTTGGCCATTTTCCTAATGTTGTTGAACAACATCTTAAAGATAAAAACATTCTTCTCTCAAGTCTTTCTCTTTCCCAGTCGCATGGTTTCATAATGAAAACATGGAAAGAACATTGTTTGGAAAAAAGAGTAGCTAAAAACTTTAAAAGGAACTCTTCAATGTTTTCCCTTGGTTTTTGTAAGGATGTTCCAAAAATGACAGATTGGGAATGTGGTGCTCACAATATAGGGAACTTTGGGCAAGATTCATGTAGTTGTAAAAAAGGGAAAACATCCCAAATACACAAGGGCACCTAGATTTTATCCAAATAAAGTCTACATGCATAGAAAAGGTAAAACATTAAAAAAGAAATCCTATTTCAAGAAAATATTTGAACTACCAAATAAAGAGAAAATTTTCATTTGTGGGAAAAAAAGCTCAATGGGCTAATAAATGTCCAAATAAAAAGAAAAAGCCCATACTTGTTGCCCTGTTCTCAGAAGACCTAGATACAACCTGTGGGATCTAGCTCGGTGTGAAGCAGGATATTACCTTGAAGGTGAAATTCTCTTCTTACTAGAAGAAGTTGATTCCTCTTATTTTGACCATGCTCTATAAAAATTTTCCCCTCAGCCATCTGAATTGTCCTCTTTCGATTCTAATGAGGAAGCAAATTTAGGAGGGTATTCTGGTCCTCCTGACTTATGTTTTTATATGTTCTCTTCTAACTTGCCTAAGATCTCTTTAGAAATCAGGATTGTTGAAATTGACAAAGAATTATCTGAGACTCTAGTTTATCAGTATATGAAAAGGAAATATCTAAAAGATGAAAAAAGAAGCTTTTAGCAAGCATAAAATCCAAAGAAAAAGTCTCAGACGAAACAGGGAAATCAGTTTTTCTAGAAATCAACAAAAATCCAGCATTCTACCAACCTGCAGACTTATATAAGGGTTATCCTGATCATCATGGGGATAGGCATAAATTTAGAAAAGATAAAGAGAGTTTGCTTAGATTACAAATCAAAGAAAAAAAAACATCATTAGAAAGGTTGGTAAAAGAAATAGAAGAAATATAAAGAATGCTTGAAATAACAACTCGAGAAAGAGGTGAGTCTTTTGATGAAGAAATGTGCAGAGCTTATACTAAAGCATTGCAATACCCAAAAGCCTATGAAAATCCAAAACATACACTGCACAAAAGTGACGCAGAAGAATAAAGTTGCCAGGATGAAGAACCTTCTCTAGGTTCTTTAGGACTCTTCACTGGTCCTAAGTTCTTCATAAAAATAAACTTTTGTTTGCCATAATTTAAGTTTTATGAACTTTACTGTATGATAGATCTAGGTTTCCAGATGAATTTGAAAAAAGTGAATGTTGTACCATCTTTCTTCTGGGAAGAAGCAAAAGAACATGGTGTGGCCATTGAAGGAACTCCTGTACAACTCAAAGGTAGAGTTCCAGAATTTCCAATAAGGATTGGTGGAACAAAAGAAGTTTTGCACATTAATAGATTATATAGCATCAAACAATACTGCATAATAGGATCATCCTTTTTGCATAAAGTCAGTCCCATCACAGTTGATGAGAAAAAAATGAATTTTTCTTGTACAATTAATGGCAGAAGAATTTCCACTCCTCTGTATTACTCTGCCTTTTTTAAATGAAAAAATCATGTACCCCGTTCTAACCCCTCTCCCAGTCTTGCAAAATTATTCAAAGTGGAAAGATGCATTGCTTATGCACAAATGCATACAAATTCTTTCCTCTCTAAAATCACCTTAAAATTGGAAAAGGATTGCACCTTAGAGTCACCTAAATCCTTTTGGACCAGAGAAAATTATTTCGTCTCTTTACCTTTCAACCCTCAGGAAAAACCAAAATCCCAAAAATCCTTTGCAACGCCTATGTCTCCTTCAAAAATATAATTCTGTGCTAATGAGACAAAATAATTACTGGATAAAGGATTCATAGAACCTTCTAAGAGCCCTTGGGCATTCCGAGCATTTGTTGTCAAAAAACGCTCTGATATAAAAAGAGGAAAACCTAGACTGGTTGTAAATTTCAAACCTTTAAACAAAGTTCTTGAGCCAATAAGATACCCTTTCCCTGACAAATCCATTCTTTTGCAAAGAATAGCAGGGTGTACAATATTTAGCAAATTTGATCTGAAGTATGGTTTCTGTTAAATTGGAATTGAAGCAAAAGATAGATTTAAAAATGCTTTCTTGGTACCTTATGGGCATATCAGTGGAAAGTACTTCCATTCGACATCAACACCACACCATCATAGTTTCAGAAAAGGATGGAAGATATCTTTAGATAAAATAAACGGGAATTAGTGTATATAGACGATATTCTTGTTTGTTCAAAAAATCTACATGATCATTTAAAGCATCTGCAAGAATTTTATTGTTTAGTCTTTAAACATGGCTTGGTTTTGTCTAAATCCAAAATGGAAGTTTGCAAGACAGATATTGAATTTTTGGGATATCAAATAAATAAAGGACAGGTGATTCTTCAAGAACATGTCTTGAAGGTTTTTTCTCACTTCCCTAATCAAATCCTTGAAAAAGTACAGATGCAAATATTTTTGGGGAGTCTGAATTATATCAGGCCATTCTACAAAGGGCAAGAAGATGATATCCATCTGTTACAACAACGACATAAGAAAAATCCCCCAAAATGAAATCAAGTAATGAATGATGCAGTGCAAAAAATAAAATACAAAGTGAAACAACTACCTCCACTCTCTCTACCAAAAGGCTCTGACCAGATGGTAATTGAGATAAATGCCTCTAATAAATCTTGGGGAGGTATTCTCATAGAAAATCATGAAAACAACGAATAAATATGCGGATACGCTTCAGGAGTATTCAAGAACACAAAGCTCAATTATTCGTCAAGTCACAAAGAAATCCTTGCAGTTAGAAAGACTATAAATCATTTTAATCTTTATTTAAAACCTGTTAAGTTATTGTTCAAACATATTTAAAAACAATGCCTGGAATATTGAAAAATGAAAAACTTATGGTAGAAAATAGTTCTAGAATTTTAAAGTGGTTTCTTTGGTTACAAAACTTTGATTTTGAGATTGTATATAAACTAGGCTATTTAAATTGTATTGCTGATATGTTAACTAGAGAAGAACTGCGGGAGAAATCCATCCTCAATATGTTCAACTCTAGAGAATCCACCTCTTCCAATCAAATATCTAAGCTTCAGATCTTCAAGGATCCCTTGACAGAAGAAGAAAGAGAGTATTTTTTGAACCGCGCCAGCAAAAAGGAAGCAGAGAAATATCTGGCACTCTCTCTGATTCAACAAATAAATGCATCTCCTAGGAAAATTCATATCTTGGAGAGATGGGAGAAAGAAGCCTTTAAAGGATTAGAAAATTCCATGCATCAACTTCAAAAGCTCAATCACGTTTGGATTGATACAACTTATACATATGGCATAGAATTGTTTTATGTGGATCTCGGTCCAGGTTTTCTAACTTGGAATAGCTACAATCTCATCTTACAATTCTGCTAAGAACAATGTGAGATAATAATTTGTGGAGATCCTTCTACATTAGTGCAGCAGCAATGGTCAGGATGGACAGAAGTATTTCTCGACAAATTCTATCTAAAAGAATATTGGGTTCAGCGACACACCAATTTCATTTTACACCTTCAAGCAGATATGATCATGGCACACCAAAGTCATATGTGGTTTAAATTTAAGCTACGGCATCATGGAGGAACTTGTTCTTCTCTTGAACCCCCAATTTACACAGCAAAAATATAGAAGAATGGATAGAAATGGTCGTCTCCTAGATAATACTATTCACACTAGAATAATGAATCCTTTAAATTTTAAAGTTGAATCAATTTTCCAAGGATAATTCTATTGTGATCCCAATGAAACTATGCTCATGTATGATGTAGAATTTTTTTTTCTTATTTCTTATCCACAGACACCGAATTTGGTATTGATACTGATTTTGAAATATTCACTAGTTGTACATGTGGCAAAGATCCATGCATTTGTAATTATGATAATGGATAATAGAAAGGGCCATGGGACGCTAATAATAGCTCCACTGTGTAAAGTTCAGTCTATCATCGGTCTAAATATTCCTTCTCATGGCTCGGGTGACTTACTCGACAAAAGGTGTGATTTGATCCACTTCCATGAGATCCGAATCAAGACTTTTGATCTTTAGTTGTAATTTTCGGTCCACCTGTTAACTGACTAAATTTGTATAAATAAGGTTATCCTCTCCTCATTTGGCACCAGGTGCATTTGAGTCTTGAGATCTTTCTGTATTTTGTTTGTGTGTCAAGCGTTGTGTATTCTCTCCCTCTACACTTCGAGCAATCATTTGGGATCAAAAGTAATTATCTCAAGTGTAATGAGTCTATGCATTTTAGATCCAATGGTATATATCCTAATTCATATAACATTTATTACCAAGTTGTAGGTGCATATTATATGTCCTCCTTGATGTGACCATGGACAATAATCAAAATTTAATTGATAGACTATTGGTGAGATCCATAGGTACATGGACCATGTTTTAGAATCACCAATAGTTCTATAGTTGAAATTGTAAAGACGTGGAAATAGAAATTGTCAAACTTCACTCATGGATATATCGACATATTCTTAAAACATGCATACAACATTTTCAAAATATGTTCATAGGTTGTTGGCGATCTCTTAAAAATACGATAAAACAATTGAAATATTATTTAGATCATTATGAAAAAAAGAGGGTTTGAATGTTGAGACCCAACTTGAAAGCACCATTGATGTAATTTAAACAATATAACAAGCGATCTTTTAAAAGTCATTTATGGTCCATTGATGGCATTCAAAAGATGAGAGAATATTTTTGGAAACAAAATGATATATTTTCAACTCAATTCTAAAGAACAATTTGAAAAGGATGCCAACTATAGGTGAAATCCTAGATATCCAACTAAAGTTATTTAAAAGAAGTTGATGGTATAGAAATTAGTAAGATATAACAAACCAAGAGGAAATTTCCTAATAAGAGGTTCAAAATTAAAGATGAAAAACACTATAAAATCAAATCAAACCAATCTTAAATAATCTATTAAATGAGGATTGATCAAGGATAATAATCCAAAGAGACTTCCATCGAAATTAACATAGTTATTTTATTATCATATTTATGCAAAACTTAGGATCATAAGCAATGACAAATAAAAATGGAGGGTCCTTAAGTTTTAGGTAGGTATGAATTGTTCCCATGATTTGGAGGTATGAGTCCATCGCACAATTTGGAGGTTATTCCTCGGCCCACCCAAATAAAATAACCCCCAATATTTATATTACTATGTCAAATTAAAAATCCCCCTTGACCCCTTAATATGGGGCAACATATTTTTGAGGTTTTGAGGAGTATTCAAACCCCTAATATGAATGGACGTGATATGATATTGCTTTGCCAGTGAACCTTTCGTGGTGTAAATATCCCTAAGATTCCTATATGATTCTTCTCGAACAACTACAATGCTTATGTATTTATTCACGTCTTTGTCCTAAATTTCTCTAATTATATTTTGATTCAAATCAATTTTCATGTTGCAGAATACCTACATATTGTATGAGTGAGTGGTTAATAATAATAATGAGAAAGTGAGAGGTGTGGCTCTAAGTTTTGTTGATTTTCCTAGATAAGGGTTTCCAGGGTAAATCTCTGTGTGTAAATGTTGTGGTGTAAGCTCTATTCTGCTTAAAAGAATTTGTATGCTTTACTTCTCTAAACAGGTTTAAAACTTGCACTTTCTTGTTAACTTCAATTAGATGTCAATTTAATTGATGTTCCATTTGTAATAAATCTATTGTTACTTCAATTGTCTCCATTTGTTCTTGCATAAGTCCTGAATTTGTTTGTATATTTATTTTTTCTTTTTAAGGAGAACAATAATGAGGCCCATTATTTAAGATATTCTTTTACTTATCTCAATTTTGACTCAAACGTAAGATGGGGAACCCTCAATATAAGTTTTCCAAGCTAAAATAATGAGGGGATAAACAACACCATTTTTTAACCAAAGGGGATTAAATCGGAAAGGAATTGGTCCTTGATTCTCCAATTCTTCAATGATGAGCATAATAGGTTTATGATCTAAGATTTCATTTGGGAGAATTGTAAAATGAAGTGATAATCCTTTCTGTAAAAGAGTGCTATGCACCAAAAACCTATCTAGTATTCCATATGCCCTTGACCTATCCTTCTATTGGACCAAGTATATAAACCTCGCTTGGGTATTCTATCCATTATATCAAAGTCACTTATTAAGTCCTCAAGGATTTATCTGAATGGATGTCTTACTAAGCTACCCCCTCTTCTTTATTTATGAGAAATATTAGCATTAAAATATCCAACTATAATACTACATTGGGCCTCTCATAGAGAATCTAGTAAGTGAGAATTATTTCTTATTTTTGTATTGCACAAGTCCATAAACATTGCAGACTTTGTTAATCTCATGTGTATTGATATCCCCCAATTCTTCCATAATCCAGTTTTTGTTTTCCTTTTGAGATTGAAGTTTGAATTTCCTCATATTTGAGTATATTGCCATAACTATTGAAGCTCCTCTAGCGCTTACATAGATACCTATACCATTTTTCCAATACTTTTGTAGGATTTCTTGTACTTCATTTACATCCATTTTTGTCTCCTGGAGAAAAAGGAATGAGAGCCTTTCCTTGTGTATCATATTTTTACTACTTTTTGAGTTCCTCCCAAGACCCTGCAATTCAAAGAGACTATATTCATTATTTTCTTCTCGAAGATTTGGATTTACCTTTGATTTTTTCTCTTTTTTCCCTTGAAATTTTGACTTAATCTTGTTACTTTGATGAGCTTATTTAAGGAATCATGTTTACCTAATTGTTTGTCCTTATCTACTTCCTCTTCTCTTATCTATTTGTGAGATATTCTTCCTAACTTTTTGTGGACCGATTTATCTTCTTCAATATATTTTGAGGAGTCCTGTTGTGATTGTTTTGATTCAGTTATCTCCTAAATAAAATTTTCAATAAGTGCACTCAAAACAATTTATTTTTTGATCACTGATGAAGGTTTCAGGCCATATTATGAAATATATTGGGATGACTAACAAGGTTGGGATATCTGATGTTCTATTTTTTAAGAAAATTTGAAAATTTTAGCTTTCGGTGGCATAGGCGAGTTTTTCAACAACTCATTAGCCACCAAAAAGCTCACCTTTCTATAGCTAACAATTTTAATGCAGGACCATGTTAACCACCGAAAGCCTACTGATTGCGTTTTTTATGAAATTTTGGGAAAATGACTTTCGGTGGCTTAGGCAAGCTTTCCAACAGCTCATTAGCCACCGAAAAGCCTTGGTTTTGACAACTTAGCGGGTGATTGAAGGAGGGTATTAACCATCGAAAGAAAGTGAAATGTGTTGGGGAAATAGCCCGCTCAAAAAACTCAAAACACAGGTTTCTGCGGCTAAGCGTGGTTTCAAAACGGTCTCTAAGCCACTGAAAGCAGACTTTTGGCAGCTAAGACCGAAATTTTAGGACGCTCTAAGCCACTGAAAGGGGCATTTTACTATGAAAATGCATCATTTTAAAACGGTGATTATGAGCGATTGGAGAATCATTTTGCAAAATTCTCGGAGCTTTTTGTTCCCAACATGTTAGAGAGCAATAACATATCTCAGTTTTCCTACAGGTATTCATTAGAGGAAATTTCAACTCAAAATGGGCCTCCTAAAAAAAATTAATAAAATAATAGTTTTTTTTGTTGTTGGAAAAGTGGTGGAACCCCCCTAACTAGCAGGGTTTCCATTGGCTAAGAAACCACGAACCAAGGGCATCTAAGCCATCAAAATCACCCGGGGATCACACCCAGCCTGGACCGCACCAACCCTTAACATGGTTGGATTTTTTGGTATCCGATGGGATTAGAACCGGTGACCTTCTAGCTTAGGGGGCGTCTTAACCATACCCCTCCACCAACTATTCTACATCTCGCGGATATTAATAAAATAATAGTTAAAATAATAAAATAATATTTATTAATTTTGGAGGAAGAAAAGAAAAAAACTACTTTTTTGTTTGTATTTTCGACATATCTCTCCGTGCTTTTACTCAAATTTTGATTGGGAGAGCTCGTTGGATGCGGAATTAAATTTTGCATCCAACAAGTACCCCCTCGGTATACTTTTGATGGACCCCACTACCCCAAAAACAAGAAATACCTAAAAAAACATGATGATGATGTCATTGTCACGTTTTTTCAAGTATTTGTTGTTTTTGGGCTAGAGGGGTCCATGAAAAGTATGCTGAGTGGGTACTCATTGGATGCGGAATTTAATTCCACATCCAACAAGCTCTCCCAATTGAAATTTGAGTAAAAACACGGGGAGATATGTCGAAAATACAAACAAAAAAAGTAGTTTTTTTTTATGATACCTATCCCCAAATTTATATTTAAAAAGTGTTTAAGACCTATACGGTATTTCAAATTTAAAGCAATTTCATTGGCTAACACATGATGACATGGAATTTGAGTTAAAGTTAAAAGGCCCATTTTGAGTTGAAATTTCCTCTAATGGCATATTGGGAGAATTGAATCCATCTCTGAGCCCTAATTTTTAGATCTCATAATTTCCCTGTTTTACACATGTTTTTGAAATACAGGGCTTGGGGAGATGAAAATGAATTTCCAAAATATGAGAGAGGTGTTTTCTCACAACAAACCAATGTACAAAAACCTCTTTCATTTTATACATAGGTGTCACATATTTGAAGGACCAAATCCATCTTTGAGCCCCATTGTTTCAGTAGTTTGGCCAAATATTTAGGGCAAAAGTTGACCTAACAGGGCAGGTGACAGCAAAACAAGAAAGTTTTCCTTCATCTACACCAAAGGAGCAAGATGAACCAGCAGAGAAGGATTTCTATAGAAATCCCAAGACACAAAGGATAAATCAGTTGTTGAGGCAAATGTATGAGATGGAAATTTTGGAAAAAGAAATAAAGAAAAACAATGCTACATTGACCAAGAGGAGCAAGCTACTGCATAAATATTACCTAGATCTAAGAGAAATGTATGCTAAATCAAAGGTACCTAAAATACAACACAAGATTGTATAGGATTATTAGTCTTCAGAGATTACAGATGAAGGAGGGCAAGCTAAAACCTAGCACTCACCTCACATTGGAAACCCTAGTTGAAGCTACAGTAAGCCTTCAGCCTCCAAAAGCAAGCCAGGATGTTGTTAACCTTCCTAACATAGAGCGTGCTGAAGAAGAAAGCTAAGCAGACAAAATGAAAAGAAAAATTTTGGAGGCAGCCTATGAATTTTTGAAGAACAGGGCTTTCGGTGGCTTAGGTGGACGTTGAGGCAGTTCATTAGCCACCGAAAGCGTTGCTTTCGGCAACTAATGCTTCTGATATTTTGGCCTCTTAACCATCGAAAGCAGACATAGGCATAATATTAAATTTTGACACGCAGGATCAGTTTTGGGTGAACATGGATGGCTCAAGGACGAAGTATAAAGATGAATGACACTAAAGAAAACATCAGGGAAGGTGTGCTTCAGTTTTATTGTGACATAACAGTAGAAAATGTCACCAATACTTAATTGTCAAAGTGAAACAGTGACTTAACCAGTAGAGGACTAGTGGCAGTGATTTCCAGTACTTACTTCAGTTATCAGAAGGTTCAAACAGTGAATGAATTCTTCAGATAGTTAGACTAATAGTTAATTAGGGTTTCATGACTTAATTATGCAAAAAACAATTATTTTGTTTATTTTTATTAAATCAGATCCAAGTTTTTCAGGATCTGAGTATTTTTGTAAAGGCTATAAAGCCTAAGACTTATTTTATTGAAAAGGTTTGACTTCGAGGACTTGTAGACCATTGCTATTGTCAAGCTTCTCATTTTGCTCATGACCTAATATTAAATCTTTTGTTATCATTTGTTCAGCTTCCATTTCTGTCTTTTCTGTGCTTATGCTTGAATGCGTTATTCAGGTTATATTCAAGTTAATTAATGTCTGATAGTTTTCACCCTATTGGCATGTTGATGTGATTTGAATTATAAGTGCTTTCCTTATCATGATTTATCCATTTATATGTATATGTTTTATGTATGAATGTACCAACATGATGATTTCTCCATCCCTGCACTGTATTGTCAACCTCTGAACAGTGGTAACTAAAAGCCTTGTACCTGATTGAGTTTCATGTATGTGTTGAGAGTGGAAGGTCATGATATAGGTCACCTGACTTGATCCATTTTAGAAAACCCCAAAAACATTGTAAGTTACCCAACATCCTCAAGCTACAACCTATAGGAGTTTCCTGGAGTGATAACAAATTGGCGCTGTTGCCGGGGAGAGGAGACTTAAGCTTAGCTTCGCTGGGAGACGACATAGATCCTTGCTTTGATGATAGACAAAGCTTGGACACTATTCTAGTTATAATCATCTATCTGGTGACTCCATTGAAATAAGGTGGCTTCAAGAAGACCAAGTACTAGAGAAAACCCTAAAGGGCCACCAACAACACCTGTTTAAGATCCAGAAGAGATTATGAGAAGCGTTAGGGCTTCACTAAGGCAGACTAGCAGTGCTGCACAGGAAGCTACATTAGGTATTTCAAGAAATATTTCTGCTATTATTTCTTCTGCTGAAACATACAAATTTCAAGAATTTATAAATACATCAGAAAATTTTAGGGTTGAGGAATCTTCAAGAACTGTTGCTTGTGAAGATCTCATCCCTGGTGACTCCATGAAGGACGAATTCAGTGGCGACTCCACAATATAAATATGTCAAAAGCATTTGCTACTCTTTTGGATCAGAGGTTTGCACCTCTTGACTTCTCTTCCGTTCTTGGTTTCCCACATCCAGTACCTGATATGTCTGAATGGGGAGATTTTCTACCTGTCTTCAAAGAGGAGGAAGAAGACAGTCGGCCTACAAAACACCTCCTCAAGTTTTATGAATGCATGGATCTATTATATCAGCAGCATGAAGATGTTCATGTATTCATTATATGGTGATGCATGTTAGTGGTATTTTTCTTTACCTCCTTCCAGTATTTCATCATTGAAGGATTTTCACAAAGCATTCACTGAGCACTGTAAAAGGTACTATTTAGATGAGTTTGCATTTGATAATTGTTGTGAAGAATATAAGTTGGATTCTTAGGAAGCAAAGGATGCTAATGATGAAGAAGAAGATTTTATGTTTTGTGAGGATTTGTCCACTTTTGGAATTTATTTTAGTTCTACTTTTCAGCAAAGAGATGTTCAGAGACATATGCATGATGTGGTTAATGATAGCTATGAAGAGTATGCTGCAATAGGGACACCTCTCATTGTGATCGAGATATTAATGATCTTCAGAATGTTAACCATAATATAGATGATTTAGACTTTGTACCAAATGCATCTGTTGACTTAGGGTGTCAAGAAGATCAGTTTGTCCCCTTTGGAAACCCGGAAGATAATGAGTAGATTGAAGGAACAACATGTAACAAATTTGGATCTATAGAAAATACTAAAGGCAGCCCTCAGTTTTCTGATTTGCAGACAAAGGAAGAATGCAATAGATATGAAGAGGAAGATGATGATTTGAAAATTCCAGAACAACAGGGCATAACTCATCCTTCCCAGTCAAAGGTTGAGAAATCTACAGTTAACATGGTGATCACTGAAAGCAGCCAGCAACAACATTTCATTAAGTTGGAACAGCAACATAAAAAGCTATTTCTTGTTGGCTTTTATGACCCTATTGCTGACTATCTGGAACTTATGCGCAGCATAGATATCTAAATATTTTTGTCAGATGATAGCTGGTTCTGTCATCCTTTGAAACTACATTGCTGCATGCTAGGGTTTCATTTATTTTTTGGGTCAAGATCAAGGATAAGTTCAGTAGGTCAGCTTCTGACCTGGGTTCATTGGAAGCATGATGTCACATGATAAAAATACTCTACTGATTAGAATTAGGAGTAGGAGTAGATAGGAAAATAAGCTCTTAATATAAGCAGCTCGGTCATTTTTAGTTGTTTTCATGAATAAGCAAAGTAGGCTACATGAAGGTTGCAAGGCATCAGTTATAAAAGATAAATGAATCCATGCCCAATGGAACACTAGAAGATAGCTTTAATTATTCTTTTCAGGATAGGAATTTTGGTCTGGGGTTCTTGGGACCTCACAGGGAGGTTCCCATCCCCGAGTAGGAGGCAGATGTTATCTCCTAAATAAAATTTTCAATAAGTTCACTCAAAACAATTTATTTTTTGATCACTGATGAAGGTTTCAGGCCATATTATGAAATATATTGGTATGACTAACAAGGTTGGGATATCTGATGTTCTATTTTTTAAGAAAATTTGAAATTTTTATCTTTTGGTGGCTTAGGTGAGTTTTTCAACAACTCATTAGCCACCGAAAAGCTCACCTTTTGGCATCTAACAGTTTTAACGCAGGACCATGTTAACCACCGAAAGCCTGTTGATTGCGTTTTTTATGAAATTTTGGGAAAATAACTTTCGGTGGCTTAGGCGAGGTTTCCAATAGCTCATTAGCCACCAAAAAGCCTTGGTTTCGATAGCTTAGTGGGTGATTGAAGGAGGGTATTAACCACCGAAAGCAAGTGAAATGCGTTGGGGAAAAAACCTGCTTAAAAAACTCAAAACACAGGTTTCCATGGCTAAGCATGGTTTCAAAATGGTCTCTAAGCCACTGAAAGCAGACTTTCAACAGCTAAGACCGAAATTTCAGGACGCTCTAAGCCACCAAAAGGGGCATTTTACTATGAAAAGGAATCATTTTAAAACGGTGATTATGAGCGATTGGAGAATCATTTTGCAAAAATCTCGGAGGTTTTTGTTCCCAACATGTCATAGAACAATAAAATCTCTCAGTTTTTCTACAAGTATTGCATACTGGGAGAATCGAATCCATCTCTGAGCCCTAATTTTCAGATCTCAAAATTTCCCTATTTTACACATGTTTTTGAAATACAAGTCTCAAGAAGATGAAAATGAATTTCCAAAAAATGAGAGAGAGGTTTGCTCACAACAAACCAATGTACAAAAACCTCTTTTAGTTTATACTCTAGTGTCACATATTTGAAGGAACAAATCCATCTTTGAGCCCTATTTGTTTAGCAGTTTGGCCAAATTTTTAGGGCAAAAGTTGACCTAACAGGGCAGGTGACAATAGAACAAGAAAATTTTCCTTCACCTAAACTAAAGGAGCAAGATGAAATAGCAGATAAGGCTTCCTCTAGCAAGCCCAAGACACTTAGGATAAATCAGTTGCTGAGGCAAGTGTATGAGATGGAAATTTTGGAAAGAGAAATAAAGAAAAACAATGCTACATTGACCAGGAGGAGAAAGTTGCTGCATAAATATTACCTAGAGCTGAGAGAAAGGTATGTTAAATAAAAGGTACCTAAAAGACAACAAAAGATTGTATAGGATGATTAGTCTTCAGAGATTACAGATGAAGGAGGCCAAGCTAAACCCTAGCACTCACCTCACATTGGAAACCCTAGCTGAAGCTGCAGTAAGCCTTCAGCCTCCAAAAGCAAGCCAGGATGATGTTAACCTTCCTAACATAGAGCATGCTGAAGAAAAAAGCTAAGCAGACAGACTGGAAGGAAAATTTTTGGAGGCAGCCTAAGAATTTTTGAAGAACAGGGCTTTCAGTGGCTTAGGTGGACGCTGAGGCAGTTCATTAGCCATCGAAAGCGCTGCTTTTGGTAGCTAACGGTTCTGATATTTTGGCCTCTTAACCATCGAAAGCAGACATAGGAATACTATTAAATTTTGACATGCAGGATCAGTTTTGGGCGAACATGGATGGCTCAAGGACGAAGTATAAAGATGAAGGACGCTAAAGAAAACATCAGGGAAGGTGTACTTCAGTTTTATTGTGGCATAATAGTCGAAAAGGTCACCAATACTTAATTGTCAAAGTGAAACAGTGACTTAACCAACAGAGGACCAGTGGCAGTGATTTCCAGTACTTACTTCAGTTATCAGAAGGTTCAAACAGTGAACGAATTCTTAAAATAGTTAGACTAATAGTTAATTAGGGTTTCATGACCTAATTATGCAAAAAAGAATTATTTTGTTTATTTTTATTAAATCAGATCCAAGTTTTCAATATTTGAGTATTTTTGTAAAGGCTATAAATCCTAAGAATTATTTTATTGAAAAGGTTCGACTTTGGGGACTTGTAGACCATTGCTATTGTCAAGCTTCTCATTTTTCTCATGACCTAATATAAGCTCTTTTGTTATCATTTGTTCAGCTTCCATTTCTGTCTTTTCTGTGCTTATGATTGAATGTGTTATTCAGGTTATATTCAAGTTAATTAATGTCTGATAGCTGTCACCCTATTGGCATGTTGATGTGATTTGAATTATAAGTGCTTTCCTTATCATGATTTAGCCATTTATATGTATATGTTTTATGTATGAATCTGCCAGCATGATGAGTTCTCCATCCCTGCACCATATTGTCAACCTCTGAACAGTGGTCACTAAAAGCCTTGCACTTGATTGAGTTTCATGCATGTGTTGAGAGTGGAAGGTCATATAGGTCAGTTGACTTGATCCATTTTAGAAAACCCCAAAAACATTGTAAGTTACCAGGCATCCTCGAGCTACAACCTAGAGAAATTTCCTGGAGTGATAATAGATTCTTTCCTAGTTATAACACCCATAAGTGTGAGCTAATTTCTTGAATTGACTTAGAAGGAAGGATGGAGGTGTAGTCTCCCAATCCAACGTCTTTCAAGATTATTTGGAGGACAGAGGGTTGAGTGTTTTTATCTTGTATTGGAACTCCTATTTGCTCTGTTTGCGTATTAGTTCCTTCAACTTCTTCTAAAGCTTGATAATGAATTGACAACGAAAGTTCTAGAATGTTTGTTTGCTCAATAGCTGCATGGATTCACTTTGATTTCTTTGCCACCCGCATCCAACCCTTGTCCCATTCTTTTTTAGTGTCCTTCACTATGTCTTTTGGGAAATATCTTGCGGAATTCCCATATTGATGGCATGATTTATATTTGAATGGAATTGGTCATAGTCCAACTTTTGAACATGCATCCAACTATCCATTACAAGATTGATGGCCTTTGGAAATCCTTTATCCAAATCCACCTCAATAAATATTTGAGCATATGAAAACATACAGGGTTTGGGCTAAGATTTATAAATATATCGTTATAAATATTTTCCTATGTATGCCAAAATATCATCAAACCAACAATGTAAGGGGAGGTGAGGAATTTTTACCCAAATTGGGACAACAAAAGGAATATCATTTTCTGGATCAAAATGCATACTCTAACTAGTCAAATACATTCCACTTGGGCCCATGAAGTATGGTCCATTCCTAAATATCAGATCTTAGTCCATTTTATGTTCAAATAAAAAAAAATAATACCCCCTTCCACAAAAATGGTGTTGCATCTTACTTGACAACATAGGTCTCCAATTTTTGTTTATCCATATATTCATAGCCCATGGGAAGGGCCAGAGTCCAGTAAACATTCCCACCAATCCTCTGTTAGACAATCCCAATGCCTTCATTTTGCTGATGTTGAAATTATCTTTATTTTCGGAGCCATTGCTTTATTTACAAATTGAGTCGAGGTCTGTGTGGGTGGATTCAACGATTTTTGTTGGGATGCCAAAAGTCGAAAGGATTTGTCCAACTACTTTCCAGGGCTAGGATCTAGAGGATGCATGGCTGCAAGAGTGTCCAACAATCATGCACACAATAGCTAGGTCAAATTTAAGAAAGTTGTAGACCTATTTTGGGAGAGAATTTTTTGTTACAAACATTAAAAAATCAGTAATTTTTTTTTTCAACAAATACAAGTAATACACAATCAAATAGTTTGACCTCCTAATAAAGAGTAATGAGGGGAACTAATAAATATCAATAAATACTAATACTAATATATATTAAATAATAATAATAAATGATGAATATAAATAAAGTGACACATCTTAAATCAAATACATAAACATAATAAAATATATGATATATTAATTATTGTAACCCATCAATGTTATAAGTACATTCTAATACATTCAATTATACATAATTAAGATATGCATAGAACTACATAATACACCTGATCATTACATAGTTAATACATAAGGGCTCAACAAGAGCATCATGTCACTTATAAGAATTGAATTGAACTTCGCTAAAGAGAGTAACAATCATTTCTCCCAACCACCACAATTGGATTTTGGGGTGTCTTTTCTCAAATAGTTCACTCCTAAAAGAAACTGAATCTAGATAAAGTTATTAACCATACCTACATTTTAACCAAATAAACTAACAAAAATTAACTTAAAAATAAATATTATTTAATTAACTTAAAAATAAATATTATTTCATTTACTCTTTTGATTTAACCATTAACCGCATTTTTTTAACCCTTTATGAATTTTCATTACCTTACAGACAAAACCTTTGACCTTTGCTAATTATAGTTTTCAATATTCCTATCCCATGTATTCCATTGTAAGGTAAGTCGAGGGCAAAAGGCCATAGGTACTACCTAGCGGATTCTTATTCTATACTTGGAGAGGCAAATTTTGATGTGCGGGCGCAAGTGTTTTCTTGAATTTGCAGGTTTTTGATTTTGAGGAGAGTGCGAGCTTTTGCAGGCGTCTGGAGAAGGATCGATCTTCGAGTAAGGAGATGGTTCCTTTGTAGGTTGATTTGATTTTTGATTTGGAGATGCATAGTGGATGTTTTTAGGACCTTGGATCCTATGGTTTTTAAATTTTTGGCTCCAAGTTTCGTTTATTTTAGCAGGTTGGTAGTCCTTGCCCTGTTTGGGTTCGCTAGTTCTTGGCTCTTGCAGGTGGTTTCGGCTATTGCAAGCTTGAGGGTTTTCTATATTGAGGGTTCTTGTTTTCGCTGAAAGGAGCTTCCTCTGTCATATTTCTGCTTGGTTTGATTGTTCATGACCCTGGTCTAGGAGGGCTTGACTTTGGCTCTCTTTTCAGCTCCCGGAGTCTCTCCTCTCTATTCGGTGGCTTCAAGAATCATGCCTAATCTTTGCAGTTCGATCACGAAATGATTGTTTCAGTATTCTTGTTCACATCGTTGCCGCTGTTTTGGAAGGATTCTGGTGTTTGTCTTTCAGATCGCTGATACTCAGTTTCGGAAGGCCGTTTTGGAAGGATACTAGTGTTTGCTGCCACCATTTCGGAAGGTCATTTTGGAAGGATACTGGTGTTTGCTGCCGTAGTTTCGGAAGACCGTTTTAGAGGGATTGTGTTAGTCTTCCGATCGTCGATCCTGAACGTCGTCTTCAGAAGGATTTTGGTGGAAGTGTCGTGGGTCAGAGCTCTTTGCTTCCGCCGTTTCGAAAGGCGCTTTGTGTTAGTCTTCCAATCGCCAATTGAAAGCCGTCGTCGGAAGGTTTTTGGTGATTGTGTTGTGGGTTAGACATTTTCGTTGCCACTGTATCGGTTGGCACTAGGTGTCTGATCCGAGCTTCTTGGAAGGGTTTTTGGCATTTTGGATTCTTGGAGTAGCTGATTATTGGAGCTGCTGAGAGATTGGAAGAGTTTTTTTGGGCGGTTTTCAAAGCAGCTGATTTTTGGAGCAGCCGAGAGATTGGAGAACGGGGTTTTTTGGCGAATTGGTGTCACTATGACATAGGATATCCACTGGTCATATTTTCTGACAATATTTGATCATTTTTCTTGGATTTCTCGTAGGATTTTTTCTATGGGAGAGACTTTTGGCTGTGAGTCATGGTATTGACTTTAATACCTTTATTATTATCGATCTTTTATATGTTCGTT
Source organism: Pseudotsuga menziesii (assembly GCA_001517045.1). Lineage (NCBI taxonomy): Eukaryota > Viridiplantae > Streptophyta > Pinopsida > Pinales > Pinaceae > Pseudotsuga > Pseudotsuga menziesii. The sequence continues at coordinate 43,361 of LPNX010744244.1, forward strand.
CTGGGTTATGCATGATCGCCAGGTGGAGGATATTGGAAGTACGATTTAACTCGCTTTTTTGGGTTTGGGTGTGAGCTTTATTGTTCGTCGTTTTTGGTGGTTGGATAGTCACTATGTCACTTCAAGCATTCAAATCCCAGGGTCGAACACCACCAAAAGGTCATAAACCTTTTTTCCAGAGTAGGGAGCTGTTATTCGATCCTTGTTTTTCCTCTCATCTGTCTGTGAGTGATGCGGGCATTATGGTGAGCTCTCATGGTTTGTCTTTGGCTCCTGTTCCAAATCCCTCATTATGTGGACCGAAGGTAAATAATGACGGTAGGATGTTTACTTCGGGAGTTTTGATGGATCTGGTCGGGGGTGGCCATGGTTCGTTTCCTCATACACCTAATTCTTTGGTTTATAGTGCTAAAAATTCCCAGAGGAACGTGGGTTCTTTGCTTAAGCGGAATGTGGCTTCTATGCCAAAGCAGAACTTGGTTTCAGAGTCTTTGTTGGTTGAACAGGTGGCGATTGATGGAAATGGTCCAGAGTTATCTTTTTCGACTAAACCTTCGCTAGTAAGCCCTATGGACCAAGACTCAGGATTGGGTTTTGTATGTGATAATCCAGCATTGGAGAACTCAGGCCTTGATATGATTTTTTCTAAAGGGCATGATTCTATAGAGATTAGCAATTGTCTGGCTTCGAAAGATGGGGATGCTGATAAATCTGATGGGGGTTTTGATGATTTACTAGTTGATGTGGGGGTATGTGATAACCATAATCTTTCTGCGAGCCTGAAATCTGTTTATGCTTTAGTTGTTCATAAACGTCGGAACAAACTTGTTAGAAAGTTTAATATCCCGCTTCTGGTGGTTGGAGAGGATATTGCATTGAATAATATTTTGCTCACAAATGCACATACACTGGTGGGCAGATTTGGCGGTCGAAGGGTTTCACCGGATGGTGTCAAAAAATGGGTTTGTGAGTCCTGGGGAAATATTATTCCTAGCCTAGAAATTTTTGTGCTCTCAAGGGGATGGCTCGCATTCAAGTTCATGAATGAATCAGATGTGGCTCGAATCTTGGATGGGATTTGGAAATGGAAATTTTCGGGCCTGCTGCTCAAAATATGGACTCCACTTTTTGATCCCTGCATTGAGAGGTATGATTTGATTCCTGTATGGGTTAAATTACCTATTTTTCCCTTTGAATTCTAGTCTTTATAATTCTTTAAACTTATCGGGAATGCACTGGGGACTTTTATGGAAGCTGATCTCTCTTTTTTACAATCGGGGGTTTGCTATTTAGGAAGGGTTTTGGTATTATTGGATATCCTTAATGGTTTGGCATCTGATATTGATATAAAGCATGGGGATTTTGTTTTTAAACAATATTTGGATTATGTTGGTATTCCTTTTAAATTTAACTGATTCCATGACTATGGTCATCTGGCTTCTCACTGTCATTTATTCTTGAATCAAAATTCTCATGTTGAGCATAAAACAAATTTTGTTTGGAGAGTTAAAAAACCTGCTTTGATTTCTGCTGAACTCTCTGAGGTGAATACTAATCCCGTGGGACCTGGGGAGGAGAGTTTGGGTTTTTCTTCATCTAGGAAGGATAGTCCTTTGAAGTCCTGCATTTAGGATCTTAAACCACTTAGTTTACCTTTTCAGGGTTTGAAGGTTTTAGATGGTAATGTTGAGGAGGGTTTCATATTTGTTTCTCCTTTAAGGAACTTGGGTTTCATTTCCCCAATTAAGAAAATTGTTCATGGAAGTGGTTATTTCCTTAGGTCCTGTTCTAAACTGACAGAGGATTATAATTTTACTTCTGGCCCTGGTTTGGGCAAAGGTATTTCAGGTTTTTGTTCTGATGGGCATTCTTTAAAGGAAAATGACCAGGTTCATACTTCTGGGGCACTTAGAGTAGTGCTAGTCCCTATTGTGGTTCCCTTATGATTTTTATGACCTTAAACTGTCATGGTTTGGCTAGTAAACCAAAAAAACTAGCGGTATACAGATTAGTTGAAGATCAGCATATTGATGTACTTTTTTTGCAAGAAACCATGGTTAATGGGACTTTGATTGGGGAAGAAATGGAATCCATGTTGAGTGGATGGAATTTTTTATCTATGGATGCTAGAGGTAAGTCGGGTGGTCTTCTCTTAGGTTGGAGATCTAGATTTTTTCACTTATTGAATGCCTGGGGTGTGGGATCGGGCATCTGTGCTTCTTTATTTTCTATTGAACTTAATTTGGCTTTATGTTTGGCCAATATATATGGTCCTTACAGTGTCAAGGAGATTTTTTGGAAAAAGATGTTGGATATGGAATGCCTTAAGTGTCAAAAGTTAATTCTTGGGGGAGATTTGAACTTTTCCATGGGTTTTTCTGAAATTTGGGGTACAAGAGAAAGATTGGATTCACTTTCTGATTTTTTCATAAAATATTTGGATACCTTTGGACTTGTGGACATTGTACCTTCTGCTATGCTTCCCACCTGGACTAATAGAAGGGTTGGGGTTGAGAGCATTTGTAAAATATTGGACAGGTTCTTGGTTTCAGCTGATATTTTAGATATTGATTACTTATTTCGACAATGGATAGGAAGTGGTGGGGACTCTGACCATCAACCTGTTTTTCTTCAAATTCAGAATAGGGAGATTATGATGAGAAGCCCATTCAAGTTTAATGCTGATTGGCTTGAAAATGATGAGCTGGTTAATTTATTAAAAGTATCATGGGTGGTTTTCAATGATAATCTTCAGGTTTCCCCTGCTTGTCATTTTTCTTCTAATCTTAAATGTATTAAGGATTTTTCCATATCTTGGTCTGTTCAGAAAAAGGAGATGGAGCTTAAAGATTTAGTGGAAATTGAAATAATGATCTCTGCTTTCTCACATAGGACTGGATTTGGTTTTTATTCTGAAGAGGATAAGGAAGATCTGATTGAATTGGAATCTAGAAAGAGAAAAATACTTTTGGATTGTGAACAAGAAGCCAAATAGCAGAGTCGGGCTATATGGTTGTTGTGTGGTGATGATGATACACCCTTTTCCCACAAATTTGCTAATCATAGGAAGAATGCTAACTCTATATGGAAGATCAAAGATGATAATGGCATTACGATGGAAGGTTTTGATGCTATTTCTAGGGCTGGTGTTCATCATTTTGAGACCTTATTTCAGGATGATACTAATCTACATCTGTCTGAACTTTTGGAAATTGATGGTAATTTTCCAACTTCAATTTCTGTTGAGGAAAATTCTGATCTGATGACCCTTGTTACTTTGGAGGAGAGAAAATCTGTTCTCACTTTGAGTAAAAATGATAAGAGCCCTAGACCGGATGGGATCCCTGTAGAGGTTTATAGGAGTCTATTTGAGGTTTTGGGATTGGATCTGTTAAGGGTTATTGAGGATTCACGGAAATCTGGCAAAATTCCTAATGTTTTTAATTCAACCTTTATTGCCTTGATACCTAAATCTGATTGTCCTAGTACCTTTGATGGTTACAGACCCATTTCTTTATGTAACTTTAGTTATAATATTATTGGTAAGATTATTTCAACCATAATTAAGAAGATTTTGAGGAGATATATCTCTAATGAGCAGTTTGGGTTTTTACCTGGTAGGAAAATCCATGATGCTGTGGGTGCCATTCAGGAAGGCATTCACTCTATTCACTGTAAGGGTTTGAAGTCTGTGGTTCTGAAAATTGATCTGTCTAAAGCCCGCGATAGAGTTAGTTGGATTTATCTGAGGGTTATTTTAACCAAAATGAGTTTTGAGGTTTCCTTTATTACCTGGGTTATGAGCAGTTTAACCTCTGTTACTTTTTCTGTTTTGATTAATGGAGTGGCTTCTATTTTTTTTAGGTTTGGTCATGGAATTAGGCAAGGATGTCCACTTGCTCCTTTGCTTTTTCTTGTTGTTGCTAAAGGTCTGGGGAGGGCCCTCCTTGTTGCAAAAACAAATGGCATTTTCAGGGGCATTAATTTTGGAAATAATGTTTCCTTGACTCATGTACTTTTTGTTGATGACATTGTAATGATCACTGATGGATCGAATCAGTCTTTATCAACTTTGTATGGTATTTTAATGGACTTTAATAAAGCATCTGGGATGATGATAAATGAGGAAAAATCATGTTTCTATTATTCTGGGCTGGATGATACTGAATTAACCTCTTTACAGAATATTTTTTCATTTACTGTCCTTAAAATTGATTGTGGTATGAAATATCTTGGTTTTTATCTAAAACCTTGTAGATATTTACTGAAGGAATGGGACTGACTTATTGCTAAAACCGAAAAACGCATTAAAAACTGGAGTTTTAAATGGCTGTCCAGGGGTGGAAATCTTATTCTGATAAAGTCTGTTCTTGAAGCCTTGCCTATTTACTAGATGCACTTCTAGATTCCAGTTGGGATTATTGAGAAAATCAGTAAGTTGTGCTTTAAATTCTTATGGTCTGGTAACTATGAATCTAAGTTCAGTCTGCCTTGGACTTCTTGGAAGGTTTTGGCAAATCCAAAATCCATGGGTGGTTGGGGACTAAAAGTGCCTTCACTTTTTCCCAAATCCCTAGTTGCCAAGAGTGTATGGAACATTATTCATGGCTCGGGGCTCTGGGTTCAGATTGTTATTCAAAAGTATACTTGGGCCCTCTCAGTGCTGGATTGGATCAGAGACAAGGAGAAAAAGAAATCAGGTATTTCTATTTGTTGGAAATTTGTACTCTAGTCTTTTAATATTATTGGTGAATTTCTTGTATGGAAGGTTGGGAATGGAGCTGATGTTTGAATTGGTATGGATCCCTAGGCAGGTTGTAAATGGCGACACATCTTACCCTCTCACTTGATTGATAGTTTGCATTCTGTAGGATTTTATTTCCTGAAAGATATTGGGTCAACAAGTGTATCTCATTTGATGGAACAAGGATGGCTAAGTGCAGAAGTGCTTGGCTTTGTTGGGGATCAGGATATTAATGCATGGAATGGATATTTATCCATCTTAAAATCAAGTCATATCAGACTTAAAAATGAGGATGACCGGCTTGTTTGGAATCAGGCTAAATCGGGTAGGTACTCTCCTAAAAATGGATATTTGCATCTGATTCTGGAACAACATGAGATGGAAATTGCCTGGTGGTGGAGCATAATTTGGAAACTTAAGTGTCCCCTTAAGTCTAATATTTTTAGCTGGTTTTTGTTCTCAGGGAAATCCCTTACTTGGGATATTCTTATTAAAAGGGGTTGGAAGGGTCCTGGGCGTTGTCATTTGTGTAAAGCTGCTGATGAAACTAATTTTCATTTAAGAGTTGAATGTCCTTATACTAAATCTGTTTGGAAGGAGATTGAGACAAAGGTAAAAATCCAGAATCTTTGGGATGGGGACTCGACTATTTCCTATATGAAGAATTGGTGTTTCAATAAAAAGGTAAAATCTATCAGATCCTTGCCTATAATTGTAACTTGGTTCATTTGGAAGGCTAGGAATCATAGTTGTTTTGATGATTTCATACCATCTCCTGCACAGGTTACTGCTTCTACCTTGGGTTTACTCTCTTCTTATCCTCAGGGAAAAGATACTTTGAAGATTAGAATAATTACTAAGGATATTATTGATAAATCTCAACCTTGGGGGTTTTTTGATGGATCTGCTTCTAGTGATCCACATCTGTGTGGTGCTGGGGGTATTCTTTTTCTTAAAGAATACCACTTTTATAATTTTAAAGCAGGTTTGGGGGTAGGGACTAACAATTATGCTGAGCTATATGCTTTGAAATTACTTCTAAGGTTGGATTTGGACAAGCAGGTTTCTAAAATCCAAGTTTTTGGTGACTCCTTATTGGTCATTAACTGGATTACTAGAAAATTTAGAAGTCACAATTTGCAGCTTGCTCAGATGTTAGATGAGGTCAAAAGACTATCTGATTTATTTGTGCAGTCTGTTTTCAAACACATCTACCATGAAAGAAATGCATCAACTGATTTGCTAGCTAATGAGGGTGGGAGGATTCAAAATGGTGGTTGGATCATTTCTGAGTTTGATGGACCTGAGAGACATGATACTTTTCAGGTTTTCTAAATGAATTGATTTTTTTTCTGAGCATGATGGAAAGGAGAGACTTGATACTCTTCAGTTTTTTCTTTGAATGATTTGATCATAATTTTGGTGATAGTTCTGGTGCTGTTTAAATTGTGATAAGACACATAAGAATACAAGAAAGTAGTATATTTGATATTTTGTTGTCTATAATTTTGGAAGGTATGTGCAGTTTTGAATCTTGCTGAAGTTTATGGACTTGTGAAGTTCATTGGAGCAGTTTTTATGATGATATATATGGGACAACAAAGACTTGTTGTTGTTTTGGAAAACTTTTATTGAAGACTGTTTTGGAAGGCTTATGCTTTTAAAAACTTTATTTGGAAGGCTTATTATTAAGACCTTTATTTTGTGCCGGTATTACTTCATTGGATACTATGCTATATTTGGCAGGTTTATGCTTTTAAGACTTATATTTGTGCTGGTTATTACACCACTGCTATTTTCTTTTGAACTAGCTTATTTTGAGCTGTATATTTGGATCATATGGTCACTTATCAATATTTTTTTAATAGTGGATCATCCACAAAATGTATTTTGTATATAGTATATAAAATATGATTTTTTTCCCTGGAAAAAAAAAGTCGAGGGAAAAACGCAATGGGTGACAAAAGGTGACTTTTTAACCTGCATCATCTTTAAAATAGTAGTAATTTTTGTTTTCATCGTTCACCCTTTCAGTCCACAGGCATAATGAGCATGACTCAAAGATTGAACTCACAATCTTATGACAAAGGGCCAAAGTGTGGGCAATAGGGGATCCAACTAACTGATGGAGCTATCCATTGATGCTCACAAAAATAATTTTATTAAAATAATTTTTAAATTTAAATTAATTTATTTAAATTTTGAAATTAAAAAAATTTAAATCAATATTTTATTTTTTTAAATTAAAAAACCATAATTTTATTTTAATAACAAAATTGTATTTTTGTTAGATAATATTTATTTTTATTTTATATTATTATATAATATAAATCATTTTTACGTCATCTAACTATTTCCAATATATAAGCCTTATAGATTAAGAAAAAAAACATATTATCTATATATTTTCATATGTAATTTATGTTAAAGAGTAGATGTGCATGTAGTTCTTCTACATTAAAAAAAATATATATATCTACATATTTCATATTATTTATATATTTTATATTATCTAATTTATGTTAAAACACGAAGTCTCATAAACATATTTTGAACACTACATGCTAAAAATAACAATTTAAATTTTTTCATATATATTGAAACATATTTTGAAAATCACATGGTTGTTATTATATTTATATTTATTTAGAGAGAAGATTCAACCATGTAGTAGATCATGAATAACCTTATTTTCCTTAAATTTGATGGAAGGTGAAATAATTAAAAGAAACACATATCTTTATAATTTCTAAAAAAAATGAATTAAAAGGAGAATTTCATGCTTCCTTAAAATTGATGGAAGGAGAGAATTAAAAGTAATACATATTTCCTTAATTTTCAAAAAAAATTGAATTAAAAAGAAAACTCCATGTTAGGTTTGAAAAGATTAAAATCAACTCTATTAATCAAAGAGAAAGAGAATACTGGTGTAACTCATCATCCAATGAACACACTCATTACAAATATCACTAAAGCACATCATCTTATGGAACCCTTGGTTTTTTTTTATCAACTAATTCGAGGAAGTGAGTAGTGAATTATGTGTTCCACATATAATTCAACAATTCAGACTAAATATTATAATTGTGTACTATAGTTCTATATCATTTCCAGTTATTGTTGAAAGGTATTTACTACAAAGAATATTATGACAATGTGAAAACTAGAAACCTACATCACAAATTAAGAAATTGGAGAAAACAAAGTATAAACAAAATGATCTAGTATCACAAATTGAAGATCTTAAGAAGAAATTTGATAAGAACATACTAGATAAAGATGAAGAAATTTCTCGCTTGCAAGGTTAAAGTGAAAAATCACTCGGACAAATCAAGAATTCAAAGAATAGGACATAATGCAATAAGAAGTTAGAACATGAAAATCAAGATCTTAAGAAGAAATGATCAAAGAAAGATGAAGATAATATTTTCTAAGGAACCTTAAATAGAGGTTGCTTGAACAAATCAAAAGGTTAAAAGATGAGAAATCAAGGATTAAATATATTAAGAAAAAATTTGACAAGTCATAAAATAATGAAGAATTGTCATCTTTAAGTGATCGTAATTAAAGTTTTTTTTTACAAATTAAGAAGCTAAAGAATGACAAGAAGTTGCTATAAAACCAGTTAGAGCAACTTACCAACAAATAAGCATTAATTAGTAAAGAATCGATGATTGAACATATTGAACTAAACAAACCTTTAGACATAAAATCCATTTCATGGAGAAAGGGACTGATGCAAATATGATCAACATCACAACTTAGAAAGATGCAAATCCAGCGAAATAAGGATATCTTTAGATGTCAAAGTACAAATGACGGAAAATCCAAGTGTCCTTACTAATAAATATTCAATGATTAACAAAGAGACACATGTCTATGAAGAATAAATAATACCAAAAGTGAATCAAGAAAAAATTATAAAAGGGAAAATCATGATACAATGACACCTTATCTTCATCCAAATCACAAAGATTCAATTCTTTATAAATTAGTGTATTTCCATTGCTTAGAACAAGGACAATATTCAAACCACATTTCAAAGAATATTAATTATGGTATAATTGGTCTCGAAACAGAAGTTACTTCCACACAAATCCACATAGGATAGAATTAGGGCTCATAGACCCTTTTATAGCTTGGCAATTTTGCTCAATTCTATAAAGGTCATATTGTCTCATGTCTTCAACCCCAAGGACGAATAATTATGCAAAGTATTGCAAACTAGAATGAAGAAGTAGTCTTTTCTACAAAATACTTTGAGAGCAAAGTATCCTAAAAGTGATAGGAAATGTACTAAACATAAGTCTATATATAAATATTTGAATAATAAATAATGACAACAAACGAAGTGACACATCTTAACTAAAGGACATGATTTAATGAAGTGACATGATTTATTAACCATTTTAACTAGTCAATGCTATAAGTGCACTACCACACTACCACATGGCATTGTATAAACATATCACCTACCATTCAATCATTTATAAATGATTTATATACTTGGACTTTATGAATTGCAATCTATTGTCCTTTTTATAGTGGATATTCATTATATGAACATTGTTGGTATTTTGTAGATGAGCTTTGTTCATTCCATTTGACTTTCCATGTCTATGTTATAATGGATAAGGAGGATGCAAGGTTAGATCCACTTGGATCCCTTGAGGTTAAGTGTACAATTGGGAATAACTTCATTGATATAAATATTTTGGAATTGATCTTCACAGTAAGCTAAATTGGAATTGTAAGGTTGAAAAAAGAATTAATGGGAGCTAGAAAGCCTACTTTTGTCTTCATAACAATTGTAAAGAATCAAAATTTTGGTTTCGAGAGAAAACAAAGTCATATTTACACATTTTTCTCTCAAATAGCTTTTTATGGCTAACTTCCACACATTTTTCTCTCGAAACAGAAGTCACTTCCACACAAATCCACATAGGATAGAATTAGGGCTATTAGACCCTTTTATAGCTTGGCAATTTTGCTCAATTCTGTAAAGGTCATATTGTCTCATGTCTTCAACCCCAAGGACGAATAATTATGCAAAGTATTGCAAACTAGAATGAAGAAGTAGTCTTTTCTACAAAATACTTTGAGAGCAAAGTATCCTAAAAGTGATAGGAAATGTACTAAACATAAGTCTATAGATAAATATTTGAATAATAAATAATGACAACAAATGAAGTGACACATCTTAACTAAAGGACATGATTTAATGAAGTGACATGATTTATTAACCATTTTAACTAGTCAATGCTATAAATGCACTACCACACTACCACATGGAATTGTATAAACATATCACCTACCATTCAATCATTTATAAATGATTTATATACTTGGACTTTATGAATTGCAATCTATTGTCCTTTTTATAGTGGATATTCATTATATGAACGTTGTTGGTATTTTGTAGATGAGCTTTGTTCATTCCATTTGACTTTCCATGTCTATGTTATAAGGGATAAGGAGGATGCAAGGTTAGATCCACTTGGGTCCCTTGAGGTTAAGTGTACAATTGGGAATAACTTCATTGATATAAATATTTTGGAATTGATCTTCACAGTAAGATAAATTGGAATTGCAAGGTTGAAAAAAGAATTAATGGGAGCTAGAAAGCCTACTTTTGTCTTCATAACAATTGTAAAGAATCAAAATTTTGGTTTCGAGAGAAAAGGAATTCATATTTACACATTTTTCTCTCAAATAGATTTTTATGGCTAACTTTGGAGAGGTAACGTTTCCGAAGAAAGTTGTATGAAAATAGAGTAAATCTAGAAGTGATTTTTAATCTATAATATTATAATCAAGGGGAATACCCCTTGCCCAATTCTATTGTATATTCTAGGCTTCTAGTATTGAGAGTAAGGTTATGATTAGATACTAATGTATAAGGATTGTTAATTAACATGAATGGATTTAAATTTTTATAGCTCTCTGTTGCTTCAAATACCAATGAAATCACTCAATGACACTTAACGAGGATGAAATAAATATTTGGTTTATTGGCTTCATCATTGGAGGATTATAATACCCCAGACATATGTTATTATTATTTTTTATTATTAGGCACTAGGTGCCAGGACTATGGACTTTGGACATTATTATTATTATTATTATTTAATTAAATAACAAGCTCAACATGCACTACTAAGGAGAATGGGGGTCCATGGATTCCACTTGTGAGGTGGTTGGGGACTAGGAGTTCTTCTCTCCCTAAGATTACTTGTTGGACCCTATTTTTTATTATTTTGGTTTATGGAGGTACTATTACACCCTCTTTGATGTTCAATCGGACCCTCTTGGCTAGTGCACCCTCCCTAGCCATTACAAGCCTCTTGTGATGCTCCTCATGTGCTAGTGCCCCTCAATCGATATTTTTATCCTACACTCTTTGGAAAATGCAACTCCCATCATTTCTTTCACCTTTTTCTATTATGGGAAAGGGAATGTCTAATTATAACCTCTCTCTCGTGAATTGAGTAACCCCGTGTAAATTTGAGTTACCTCTCTTAGAAGAGTTACTCCCTTGGGAGTTCGAATGGCTATAGAAGGATTCAAATTGACTATATTTCATTCTTCATATCTCTCTCTCTCTCTCTTTGAGATATCTAGTGTAGTGGAATGATCTCTTGTCTTGGAAATGCATGCTCTCAAGTAGGATATTCATTGTATTGTTGAATATTGAAGGCCTCGTAATGAGGTTTGAATACCTTATAATGGGGATTGAAGATTGACCAGAATACAACATGACTCCTTATCTCATTGCTTGTCTATGTCTGAATCTATCACGTGAAGCCCAATGGTTGATGATGATGTCCTAAGGTATTGTGTAGTGAAGAGAATCCCAATGCACCATGTAGTGTAGATGGAAGGGAAAGTTTAGATGAAGAAAGGCATAGTTGTGGTCTCTGATAGTGTGAAAAGGGAAAAACCATATGTTCTAGTTCACCTATTTCTAATCATTTATAGGATATGGGACATATCCCATTATGTATGAAGCGACATTTCTAGTCAACAATACTTTTTATTTCATTGAAAAAGGTTTCTGTAGGAATGAGATACAATTGTTTTTTGTGACAATATGTAACACCCCCAGAATTAATTATTATTATTAATTCTGCTGAAAATAATTTATTATTATTTTATTATTTTTGACAGAAATGTTAAGAATAAAACATTTTGTATTCAAAATTTTTTTATTTAATAAAATATGTTGAAGGGGGACAAGAGTGGATATAGCTGTTGAAGAGTGGTTGATGACCCACAAGAGGAAAAAGACAAGTGGAAAAAACCATCGAGTGAGAACTTAGGATGCAAGAGGCATCATCCCCTTAAATTAGGTCACAACTCCTAGTTGAGTGCTAAAGAGCAGGAGGCTTATAAATGAGCAAGTCCTAGGAATAATACTATAAATTAGTATGTCCATGAGAAATAGGAGGCAATCATTGGGTGAGAATTAAACATCGGTGAAATTCAAGAGATGACGCATTGAGTTTTTTCTCTTGTGGTTTAGCGAACAAGACCGAGGGTTTTGGAGCAAGTAATTTGGCTTCTTTGGGAGTTGGTTGGCATGAATGACATATTCACTCTTGTTTTCCCAAAGTGTTGGTTCCAGGGTTCTACTTTACATTTTAATACTGTAGATTATAATTCTCTAAATCCGAAGTAGCTAAATTCTATGATTTTGACTATTCTAATACTGTATTTGTGTATTATGTATTAATGGAGTAAATTCAATTAGTAACACAAAGTTATTTATTTTTAACTGTAAATTCCTAGATGCATCGTTGTCTAGCTCATTTTACTTCTTTATTTTGAATTTCGAATTAGCTAATGGACTCTCAATAAATTTTCAATTTTCCGCTATATGTATAGATCTGTATTTTCTTCCTAGTCTTATAGATAAAATCCATTTAATTAGCACCTGTTCGACTCCTTATTTTCAAGGTAACAATTATTCAATCTTAATGATTTGTATCGTCTCATATATCCTCTTATTTTTCATTTTAAAGATAAATTATCAACTAAACTCATAATGTTTGAATATCATATTAGATATGCATCCTTCTAAGTAAGCACATGACTCTAAGTTATGTTTATCTAAAAACCTCTAACGTTGATTAACTAATGATAGTATTTATATATGTAAATTGTTAGCTTAGACTGAACTCCTTTTAAATAATATTCCTAATATTATGACATAGGAAACAAGTAAGTTTTAAGCATTTAATAAAATATGTCTGCAAACAGAACTAGTTCATGGATTGAAGATCCTTAACCAAGTATTATATTTATATATCTATTTACTTTCTAACGGATATGAAAGTTTGTATATGAAAAGACTTGATATATTATATAATCACATCACTAGTCACGGGATCAAATCCCTTAAGGTTACAATAATAAACTATGGTATGGAAACCCTCAATTTTCCCTTAGCAGTTAAGTGTAATAAAAACAACTAATAGACAATCTACGAAACAAATTGATAAATTAATTATCAGTTCTAATAACATAATGGAGGTCAATCATCGTGAGTAAATCCACTTTGTAAACCAAGCAGTAATTACAAATTCCACTCTTTTCTTTAAATAATCATAGGATCAGATCCATTGGGATACCCAACAAAAATATTTAAGTAAAATCTTCATTACTTACACTAAAAATCACATTACTCCTTGCTATAGGAGGATCTGTGTTTTGGGAAAAGAAACTCAACGTGGCTGCCAAGCCAAATTATAATAACCTACGATAAACAATTACACAGTAGCAGTAAAATATCATACAGAGGTAGAGCCTCGGGCGCTCTAAATTTGGGAAACCATACTAACGCAAGTTATGGGATCGAGTCCCATATAATAATTTAAAAGCACATAAATAACTACAAATCAAAATTGTATTGTTATCAAACAGAAGGATTCATGGGTCAAGCTCCACATACACAGATCGATGAATCCAGTCTAATGCAAGACATAATTAAAAACACAACCCAAGAACTGTATCTTTTTCATAACCCAATTCAAGATGGTCATAAGAACTCATAAGAGAGTCCACCATCGCGGCTTACGACGCTAATAAATGATATGTAATACAGAAAATAATTAATCAAAAGGATATGCAACCATGAGACCATCCTCAATGGTTGCATAGGGTTCACAGATAACCCTCTTTTGATCTTTAAAAACATACATATCAATTCCTTTAAGCAGTCTAGATGGCAGCAATACCATTTTCACAATGGCTACCATTGCTACACAAGACTTATGAATAAGTTCTTTCAAAAGAAAAAATAATCTTTATAGAACCATAAACATTAATAAGTTTAGACCATCGAATGTTACAGGGAGTAAAACCATCGAAGATGGTAGCCTTAAACCAAATTAATACATAGGAAAAACCCTCAAGCTCTGCCACAACGAAAGTTGTACAAGAACCCTTTAAAGCAGAGAACAAGAAACTTATCTTAGAGTTGCATTCACGAGTGGAATCCTCACGACCATGCCTTGGGGTCCTGCAACCACCAAGTGGCTCAGCATTTTGTAAACCAAGAAGGAAATGTAAAAATATTTACTAAGCTTTGAGGTTGAGTTTAATTACAGAGGCGTTCGAAGATGCAATCCTTGGAGAAGGTGACCCTGTAGCCTTCCCCCCAACGCCAAAACCTGCAGAGCAACCAAAATAAGTTAAGATTTTCACATTTAAAGGACTCTTACAAACTGAACTAGCTAATGCTGACAAGGTCAATTTATTACCATGACACTGGTTGTGGGTGGATAAGGGTTAGCTCCTCTGAACTCCCTTATCCCTCTAGGTATGCACAAAACAAAGAAAATGCTAATCAGTAAAAGAAGAACCAATAATTGAAATGCACCAAGCTAAGTTACATCAATAGGTATTTTACCTGTTTTAGCAGACTATGCACCAGATGAGAGCTGTGATGGTATGAAGGAGCTCGACAAGAGAGGCCATCGACGAGGTTAAACTCTATAGTTTTCACCACCTCAGAACAACACCAGAACTAGTAAGAACAAGGACAAGTTGATGGAAGAAACCACAATTGCAGAGTTTGGCCGCATCCAGACTTTTGAAAAATCCAAACCACAATAATGCAGCCTTAGACCAAGAAAAATCCATTTACAATACCCTATTTCTTTTGTCATTATCACCATCTAGGTGTAGGAAAATTGAAGGCCCATACTGCCTCATGGGCCTAGATGCGCTGTCAACTCGCATCTAGGCCACACCATTCATTACAACCCCAAAAAGTTCTAATAAATATGCACGTACAAGTTCATTTCAACAATAATTGCAAATCGAAACCTTGTTTATTGCGCAGATTACCATAGTACTAAATCAAAGCAAAACTTGAATCGTAATCATTTTCCAAACAAAATATTAGAACTTTGGGTTAACACTGGTACACATACATCGTAATGCTTCAACAAAAACCTTCACATTATGGGTTCGTGGTCATGGCTAGTCACTTTCCTAAGGTTCAGGGAATAGTTTAATGTAAGAGTTAGGACTACTCTTAAACCTTTAAAATATTTAAATGTGCATAACCATGAATTTAGCGCTAGGCTCAACAAATCCAATCACCCTTGCTATTATAACAATAGAACCTTGTTATAAGCATAACCAATAGTATGAGCATGTAAATGATAGAGCTGGAAACCATGAACACCCATAACAAATTCATAATAATAATTATGCCATAGAGGTCTAGGAACTCTTCAAACGAGATTGTGCTTTCTTGGTTAAATAACCTCGTCTTTATACTCAAACCAATAAATATCTGCATGGAAAACATGCTTGTAGAAACCCTAAGTCTCATACTTAGGTGTAGGTCGTACATCTATGATAAGGCCAAACCTTATAAACAACACTTTCAAGTTAAATAGAATGGTGGGCCAAGACAATCTCCCATGCCCTAGGTTAGGCCAACCTAACTTAAAGACAAAAAAATTTAAATAAACAAAGCTAAATAAAGCACATCACCCGAAGGAGTGTGGCTGAAGGTTCTTGAAGGAACTGGCCATATTTTTCATCAATGTTTCCCATCATAAATAACAGGATATCAAATATTAGAATCAACAGTAAAAAAAAATTGGAATGCTCCCAAAGCAAAGATAAAAATAACACATGTAAATTTTTTTTATGTACAATTTTTGGGTGTGTTATATAATGGTATCAAGGCACAGTTTCAGCGCTAGGCCTAAATAGGCTGAACACAAAAACTATTATAGAAAAACAATAAACTAACTCTTGTTTATTTTTCTTTGGAAATTTATCTTACACACAACAAAGAGATACAAATATATTTTGCAGGAAATATGGCATATGCAGGAATGTTTGCAGAAGAGGAATGTCACCTGGAACAACCTTTAAATAATGAAGAGGGTAACTTAAGGGATGGATAGATTTGGGTAGATCTAAATAAAAGTCAGGAAAATAAATCTGAATTAAAATAGACTGTTAATGAACTAAGATCTGAATTAAGAAAGGTTAAGGAAGATAATGAGCAAATTCTAAAGGCTCAAGAAGAATTGAACACTATCATGTTAGCAAAAATCCATAATGAAGAAAAAGATAAAAATAAAGAATCTGAATAGTAACTGCCTAAAACTATTGCCAAGGAATTTGGGAGAAGATAGTTGCGCAACATCACAGATGCTGCGCGAGCTCAAAGACACCCCGCAAGGTAGAGAATAGAATATTTTATATATTTTGTGTCACCTTTTGTAGTTTTCGGCCATATTTTGTGGATACTGGTCATTGTTTTCTAGAATCAGTTAAGAGTTAGTTAGGATGTTTTCTAAGTGGACCTTGAATGTAAAGGCTCAAGCCTATAAGTAGATGTTGAAATGCAAGTGCTAATCATCCTTCAGTGAGACAATATTTAGAGAATGATTTGTGGGCAATCTTTGGATCACTTTTGGTACGATTGTAAGATCTACGCATGAATTGAGGTTTGTTGAATTGTTTTGAAGAACCTGTGATTTTCTGCGAAAGTAATATGGCATGACGAAAATTGGGCTAAATCAGTGTGTGTTTTTCTGTTTTACTATTTTCTGTAACTCGATTATGAATGCAATGTGTATATGTTACATGGATCGGTAATGATGCGATGCTTTACTGTTTTAAATGATGTTATTATGTTGGATATGTATGTGCATCAATGTATTTATTTCAATTTTGATATAATGATGTGATATGTTGAATGGTGATGAATAAGTGAATGAGTTGAATGACCAGATCCATTAATGTTGCGCTAAGTTGATAAGTTGATGCACATTGTCCTCTCCCATTCTACAGAAACTTGGTTTCGTCAGCCCTCCCTCGAAAATCTCAGGCGATACTTCATCTACTCTGTGGGTGTTGCTGAACAGGGTAAAACCTGTCTTGGCCAGTGCTCAAGGAGATCGCGGTGGTTTGGGTGTCGACAGAGAGGGAACCTGTGTCAACTAGTTTTGTTGGCTTATTTTGTGTCAATAAATGGTTCCGTTGCCGGGACCTTGTTGTGACTGAGGGGAGGACATGTTTTGGCATTCGACGAGACCGAAGATTCAATATTGGTTCGACCAGAAGCTATGAGAATTTACTGAGAAGGAAAATATGAACCCTATACTAACGATGGACAAGTGGTTGGCAAGGTAAATATACGATGGTCCACATGAGTATTTTTTCTCTGAATTCTCGATCATACTATATGAGTGGTTGGAATGATTCACCTATTGCAAGAAAAATTTCAAAGGAGGTAAGCCAATGGCCTGTACCCATGAATTGATCTAGGAGTTGCAAGAAACTGACAATAAAGCATCGCAGGTTGTTGAAGTTTGGATGGACAATATCTTGGAAGGATATATCACTGAGTTTGCGGTTGATACTGCTAAGTCCTACAATGAAGCATGAAGGGAATTTTTCAATGGACCAAGATGTAGGTTCTTATTGTCGTTACAACTATTAATTAAGATGCTTATCTATGAAAAAGGCATACTAAAGATGCACCTCGAGTAGTATAACTATGGTGTGTGGAGACTGTGGATACTGTGAAGAAGGGGGGGACACAAATGGAATGATACGGGGTAGATGGGTGCAAGTTACAATGAGACTATGGGGGAAGCTGAGGAAGCAAGTGGTCTTATGAGAGGAGGAGAACGATTTTGAAAAGAGAAGAGGTAGAGGACATGGGAAGGTCCTGCTACGATTGAAACAAAAAACCGCGAAGGAAGACCACACAAGATTAAGAGACCCTATAGTGAAGACAAGGACGACCAGACCCAAACTACTCCCAGGGTATAGGCAAGATCAACTCCCAGCAACAATGTGCCCACACCATTGCGCACTACTTCACAATCAGGAAGAAACACAAGTTCAACACTGTTGGAGGAGCAAGTCGGTAAGCTGACTAGAACGATAGCCGAATTACTCGATTAGCCGACTAATTAGAGATTAGGTCGACCACATAAGGTCATGTCGGTTGACCGAACTGATAGGTAGTTATTTGTAACTGTTTTGTAATTCATATATATTAGGCTGTTGAGCCAGATGAGAACGCAATTCAGTTCTCTGTATTGTATGGATCCTTTCATTATAATATAATATGTATGCTGTCTACTTGTTCTTGTCTCTTGTCTCTGCTATGTATGTATACTTTTAATGTGTATTATTGGTAACCCTATGTGATCTGTGAGATTACAACATTGGTTCCGTTTTCGGTAGTACATGTATGAGATGTATACAAGCAAATGATATCAAAACAGGAGCGTAAAATAGAAAACTACTTGCAAAATTACGCACAAAGAAATAGATTAACGACTGCTCAAGAAAAAGAAAGGTTCTTTACCGAGACTCATGAGAATTTTGTAGAATCAGTGCCCCAACTTTTGAAGAAACTCCTGGATGAAAAATCCGGAAGCGACCAAAGATCAACAGCTGCTAGAAAAATTAATTCGAGGGGGAAGGACAAACTTGTTGGAGTGGTTTGAAAAGATCACCGAAAAATTCTGCGAGGAACAAGCTATAGAAGAAATAACTTCAGTGGAAACTATCTAGAAGAAATTCTACATAGACCTCACTGAGAAATTCTTGTGTTCCTTACCGACCTTGTTGTTCAAGTTCCTGATAGAGAAAGGAGTGGGTCATATCATTGAACCTCATCCATTACTACGCAAACCACCACAAAATACTAACTGGGCGAAGAAACAACGGAAGTGGGAGAAATTCCTTGCCAAAAGGGAGTGGGAATACTTCCTAAGAAAGTGAACAAAACTATCCGATATTTCTAAAGTGTCGGGTAGGAAATGGGGGGATAGTTAGTCGTATGTTGGGGTAAAGTGGAGAGTATTCTAGTCGACTAAGGAGATACCATTCACCAGTGATGAGAATTTGGCCTAAAAAGGAAATCGAAAGGACAATATCACACAAAGGTATAGCGGACTTACAAAAAATAGAGAGGGAGAAGAGGCTGCAAAGAAGGGAAGAAAGAAGAGAAAGAGCTATAGCGCTACAAAGAGGAATGGGTACTAGGGTGACAAACCAAGAGAGAAATCTGCCAGAGTTGGGTCATGACCGACAAGAAGAAGGTGTGGAAGAAGAAGCATCCCCTATGGAAGAATATTTGTGGATAGAGAAGCGAGAAGATCTCCAATTAGAAGTTCCCCTAGAGGTAAGACCTCTATCTTCAACGAATCCGAGTACCAGGATACAAAGCATTGTCGAAGAGGACCTGAGACTAAGAGCTGGTGACTTTGGTATATGTATCTGACTAGACGACGAGAGAAATGATGATAATCATCTACTTATCCATCGACCAGAAGAAGGAAATTGGGTCATGCTTCAAGCATTACCCTCCAACCAAAGTATCCACTTACTTTACCCAACACACGAAGGAAAACCTCCCATGCCAAATACAGCTTTGGAAGATACAAAAAATTTGGAGCTGTAGACAAATAATTGCAGTTGGACGTCGACAGGAGAAGTCGACCCCAACCGACTGCTTGTTGACAAAGAAATGAAAACTAAGACGATTGACAGAAATGAGAGTTCTATCGACAATAGCTCTGCACAACGGAATAAAAACATCCCACTACCCCCACCACCGCCACCTCCTGGAGAAGATAGTGACAGTGATTCAGACATGGGTCACGGGTCAGCACACATCCATCTATATGAGGGCGACAAGGATCCCAGATGACATTGGTTCATCTACGAATTGACATGGGAGGCAAAGCAAGTTACAGATGAAGACAAACAGATGGTGCAGTTCACTGGTGCCTTAAGGAAAAGGGCATTAACATGGTATATGACCTTTTATGAAAGAACCCCCAAACAAACTAAAGCGAAAGTCAAAGCGTAATTTTTATCATTCTTTAAAATTCCATATGCAAAACATCTGGCAGCTAAGAAATTAAAGACAACATCATAGAAGTTAGGAGAAACTGTTCGCGACTATGACAAACATTGGAAAGACCTTCTTAGCTAATTGGATTATGTCATTAATGAGCAACTATTAATCTAGTGGTTTCTTGCAAGTCTAACACTGAAAATTCATCGGCACATAAGTCTGGATACATTCAAAACTTATGAAGATGCGCTTACTAAAGCTCTATAAGTAGAAATGGATGAAGATATTCCAGTATACCCCATGGATCATAGACTGGAGGAGCAACTTGAGATCGTGAAGAAATCATTAAAAGAGCTAAACCTTAAGAGTCAAGATATCTGGTGCATGAAATGTTCAACGGCTGGACATTCAAAAGACAACTATCGACAGCATATCAGCCGACAGGACGTTCAATTTATGCAAAAAAAGTGTTTTTGTGACATTTGCCAAGACCATGGCGATCACATGACAAAATGTTGCCCTTTTAACATGAAAAACGGCAAAGCATCTTGGTGTTCTATCTTTGAAACAAAGAATCATGCCACGGTTGACTGCCATCTAAACCTGAAA
This sequence comes from Pseudotsuga menziesii, assembly GCA_001517045.1. NCBI lineage: Eukaryota > Viridiplantae > Streptophyta > Pinopsida > Pinales > Pinaceae > Pseudotsuga > Pseudotsuga menziesii. The sequence goes on from LPNX010744244.1 coordinate 64,069, forward strand.
AATCAACAGAACTATCATGCAGTCTACCAGACTAATGCAGTCGTACAAAACAATGAACAATGAAACAATGCACAAAATGACCAAAATAATCAAAGATACAAAGGTCGTCGATATGAACGCTGCTTCGACAATCGACATGGAGGATATGGAAGTCGAGGTCGATTCTCCGGGAATTGAGACAACCAACCACGTCGGCCCACCCAATGTTTCACCTGTTACAAGGGAGGACACTTATATGTAGACTGTCCATACAAGGACAGGACTGACCTAAAATTCTGTACTAGTTGTGGAGTAGGGGATCACTCATTAGAGGATTGACCTACTATGCTTGAAAAAATAAATAAGAAGAAAATTGTTAATGTCTTGTCGTGTGTGCAAAAACATGATATAATTAATACAAAGAATTTGCATATAGTAACCCGACAAGGGACAAAAATTGGGAATGATAACCCATGAATAAGCAAAAGAAAAGAAAAGAATGTTTATCTTGACCCAGTTAAAGAAAAACAAATATATAAAGATGCAACAAATGTATTTCAAGAATTTGCCTGACAAGAAGAAGATGATGACAACCGACATAACACAGTAAATGAGTTAATACACTTAGTAAAAAAAGATAAAACGGTATCTCAATTCATCGACTTACTCTATAAAATAAAACACAACAACAACACCAAAAAACAAACAAAGAGTATCTGCAGTCTAAATCAAAAAGATAAAAGTGATGCTGACCCACTTGTTGACCTGGAAATCGAAGGATACCATGTCCAACAAGTCGTGCTAGATTTTGGATCACATGTAAATATTATGACTTGAGACACATGGGAATATTTAGGCAGACCTCGATTATATGAATCAGGAATATAACTGAAACTAGCCTACCAAATCCTAATTGAACATATTGGAGTCTAGAAAAATGTCGATACAACGATAAAAGGAATATCAACCAAAGTCGACTTTGAAATTATTAACCCCAAGGAAGGATCCAGATCCTTCCCAGCATTAGTAGGTCGACCTTGGGGGAGAAAAATGAAAGCCTCGATATCCTTAGACAAAGAAAGAATAAAATTAAAAGGAAATGGACAAAAAGTCATTGTACCTATTCATCCATCCCAAGGAGAACCTTGGACAGAACCAATTGATGAAGAAGTTGACATTCGACAACTATATCATATACAAAATAATGAAGATTACACAGAACCTAATATATATGGTGAACTTTACTTAGGCAACCAAGACTCAGTAGGATACAATTCAGACGCAGAAATCTATGATTGGAAAGTTGAAAAATATGAAACAAAAGCAAGAGGATGCTGGACCATTCAAAAGGTACAGAAGAAACCGGTCATACAATGCTTTGTAGTGTCCATCATCCCAAAAATATTTGAGAGGAAAACTAGGGAATATCCTACCTTGAAACCAACAAATATAAATATCACAAAAATCCCAAGATATAAAGAAAGAGAATCACCAGTTATGCATGTGGATCAAGTATATAGGAACATTGGTGAACATGGCCGACTACAAAGCTTAGTGAAAACTTTTAGAGGACAAGCTGCTAGATGGTGGGATACTCATCAGTCAAGACTACAAACATGGGCAACCACTTCGACTTATTTTGTAGAAATATTTGGAGGAAAGAAGTTAACCAACCAGGCTCAAATATCTATATTTACCCAAGGACAAGATCCAGAAAACCACATAAAGACATGTGAAAAAGAATGGAGAAGACTTGGATATAAAGATGAGAGAACATGGCCACACCAATTCCCATCAACACTCTTTGACTTACAAAAACAAATGGTACAAAATGGAAGAAGCTTGAGGTGAAATGTATTTGAGGATAACATGTCTAGAAAGAACAGATTGGCAATCAACATTAGCCCTCCATATTGAAAGCATGGCAAGGTTATGAATATTTAGAAGGGAATCATTTCCTGTAGGATTATAGGTTTTACTTCCATTTGGATCAATGAATAACAAATAATTAGCTTCAAGGTCATATAGAAAACCATAGAGACATTGAGCATATGTTCCCTTTTTTGCGAAGGCAAGTTGATTCTGAACATCTGGTGTGCCTTTGAACAAGATTTACAAGTTATTCATAGTCAATTGAGTAGTTTGATGCAAACATGAATGGTGATGCAAGACTACATGGATCAATTTTAGTAGAATGGTGTAACCTAGATGTGCAAAAGTGGGAATTACGAGGATTCCAAGCTGTAACATATGCGTCAAAAAATAATTTTGCACCTTCAACTACAAGAACATCTTCCCATTCTAAGGTGAACATATTTGGGGTATCTACCAACCAAATAAAACCATGAATGTGTGTGGATCCTCTATGCTGCCATTAATACCTACATGGGAGGAAAAATAATAAATTAGAAATGAATTGTATAAAGTGAGAAACATAAAGAGAAGAATAAGAAGGAAGAGATAGTAGAATACCTGCACCAAGGATTTGCTATATGAAAACCTTTTTGAAGCACCACTTGAAGGAATGTTTTGAATCTATTATGCATGTATTGTGATCTAATCTGTGGATTTGATATGATGTTGTGAATATTCCATTGATAGTGTTGAGCTAAACCAGTAGGACATCTAGCAGGCATTAGAGCATGCAAATCTTGTCATTTTGTGTTAGCGGCACTAAGGGTGAAGAAGAATGTTGGTGTACCTTGTTGATTGACCATCTTTGTGAGTTCAACTCTACTTTTGTTCCAATACGAGTGCATTCCACGTAATGAAGACCCAAACCTTGCGACCCGATCACCAATTTTGTCATTAGGCATGTCTTGCAATTGGTTAACAAGCTCAAGTATTGTGGGAGATAGTGTATCTTCAAGGTTAATTCTAACAAAATAGAAGCAGTAGAATTAATCCAGTGACACATGATTAGATTGTATATGTAGTACCAGAAGCGAGGATGTTGTCCAAATATGTTGTCATGATAGTGAATGAGGTGAATTGCATATTCGTGCATCTCAGATTCATGAATGCATGGTTGTTTAGGCATTGCTGCACCTATGGGGAACAAGGTTGGAAAATCCATGGAATGAAAGCCTTCTGTGTTGTACTCATTAATAGGGGAGATTCCAATAGGGGGATAATCAATGGAATGTGGTAGTGGGATATTTGGTATGTGTAAAAAGTGTCTAATTTCTTCAACCTCAGTTCTAGCATTAGTTTTTGTTGGCATAAATGAGGAGGACTTTAATTCATAGTGTTCAAATGAATTTTTTGGTTGAACTATACATGACAAGCTTTGTTGATGAGATAATGTATCATTGCTATTAACATGCAGAATCATAGGTGAAATGTCTGTTGATATAAGAGGAAAATAAGCTAATGCAATTGGGTTGACTTGTACATCCTTGTAGTATGGGTCGTTTTCCATTTTGTATTGAAGGGCAACAAGAACACATGTTTGAATAACAAACAGTTCATATGGATTGTTTGTAGAGTTTCATTTAGGAACAACAAGGATGTCAAGTTCTGATATTAAATGGGGTAGGGATGTGAAAATATTGGAAATGTCTTGGTGGAAGAAAATAGTATGGACAAAATATTTATATTGACCACCATGAGCATGTGTGACTTGTATGATTGGGTTAGCATGACTAATGAGAATTTCTTCAACTTGTATAAGTACTACAAGGACAAGTGGTTGGATGCTTGGGTCCATATTGTTTTGCAATGAAAAGTGATGGCCTTTTTGTTCTAGAATACAATGAGAACAAGTGTATGCACCATGGAAATTTTTTGTTGCAATAACAAGGTAACATTCTTTGCAAATCGAGCATACATGCATATCAGCCAGTTGGTCCATTTTTTTACGAAATCATTGATGTGCATCATTGAGGCGGGTGCTCAATGGATTTAGCATAGGGGATGGAAGGGAAGGTCTGTCAGAAGGTTGGGAAAGAGAAAATGAAGAAGATATATCCACGGGCAGATGAGCATCTCTGTAAAGAAGACGTTGTTTCTTGTTGTTTTTATCTTTGTTCTATACATATAAAACTATTCTTCGTGCATTGTCTTCTTCATTTTCATGAGGCAGAATAATGCCTACAAGAAAATCGTAAAATTGTTAAAGACTGAGAAGCTTTGATTGCTAGCAGTGAAACATTTTCTATATGTATTAACTACAAAGTACATGGATATAAAACATAAGATATAAAGAAAATGTTAATTGATTGCATATTGGGAACTAAGAATGTACCTTAAAATAATATTTATGGAGCAAGTATTTTTTTCACATTAGGGGAAATTTGGGGTCTATAATGGGCCTTATAAGAAAATGCGCCAACAATATGTTTTTGTGTGTTGGAATTCAAGAACTAATAGAATTCCAATAAAATGATTCAACCATAATGGTTGAGTTGACACATTTGTCATAAAAAAATTACTTTTTGTGTTCGTATTTTCGACATATCTACTTTTGTTTTTACTCAAATTTTGATCGGGAGAGCTTGTTGGATGCGGAATTTGATTCCGCATCCAATGAGTACCCACACTGCATACTTTTGACGGACCCCTCTATCCAAAAAGAAAGGAATACTCATCACATTTTTTTAGGTATTTGTTGCTTTTTGGGTAGAGGGGCCCGTCAAAATTATGCATTATGGGTACTCATTGGATGCGAAATCAAATTTCACATCCAATGAGCTCTTCTGATCGAAATTTGAGTAAAAACACAGGGAGATATGTCGAAAATACAAACACAAAAAGTAGTTTTTTTCTTTTTCTCTCCAAAATTAATAAATATTATTTTATTATATTCCTTAGGAGGCCCATTTTAGACCTCAAAATTCCTCTAATGAGTCCTATGTTGATAATTGTAAGAAAGCAGCAATATAGAAGAGAAAAGTGTAGTACGGGAAAGGATATATCAAAAACAAAACATTAAATGTAATTATTGTTCTGTACAGAATTTGTGCTAAGAAAGAATAGGACAAAGTTTAAATAAAAATAATAGAAAATTAGTATTGTATTCAAAAGTTACCATATAGGTTGTATCAACAATTTAGGTTTAAAACGTTAAGTTGTAACTTCTATAGTGGAATTATGAGACTAAAAAATAAAACTGTTATAAGGGAGTTAAAAGAAATACCCTGCTATGTTGAACTATGAAATATAGACTTAAAATTGAGAATTGAGGGTATTCATTACAAACAATAAAGAATGCTTAAGTATGAAGTGAACCTGTGTATTTAAATGTCCATCTGAAACTGCTGATTATGTGTTTTCAACCATGACAATTACAACTTTTAGGCATGCAATTCCACGTAAGGTCTCTATTCTAACTAAAAGAGTAAGAAGTAATTGTTTGTTGCAGATCTTCTAAAATATTTCAACAATTGATGTTGCTTCAATTGAGAGAAGACATAGGTATTTTGCAAAAATACCCATGAGTTGCTTTGCAGCATCATCAAAAGCTATGAAACCATGAAGGTATCTAGTGATATCTTCCAATTCAACCTTTAGTATGTATCAGTAGTCACATTCAAGGAACTCCCTATCACATTTACCACAATGCCAAATGTCTCGAACTTTGTGGGAAATATTTTTCATGCATTGTATACCATCAACAAAAAGAGGGCATGCAAGGAAATGAAAATCATCCATGTTAACATTTTGATGGTTGCAACAAGAGATTACTAAACATGTTTTTCAGATGGTTGAAGAGTCTGTAGCTCATTGATGGTAATGATTTTATGAGGGGTAGAATGAGAGGCATTGAATTTTCACTTGAAATATGGTGATGCTAAACGAAATCCATTTTCATGAAACCATATATGGAGAACCACAGTTTCTTCAATATTTGGGTTTATAAAAATAGTAGTGTTGGAAATAGTCCCAATAGTTTTTCCATTAAAATATGTAACACGACCGCATTTGATTGCTATAGCTGGAGGAGTATCTAAACCGTGAAGGTTGGAAAGCTCGGCTCCTTCAATTTGGCAATGATCTCCCCAAAGTTTTATGTCAATACTATAGCCTGACATGTCACAAAGTCCAATGCTGTGCCATACAGTCTCAACACCATCCTGTTTCCATATCGTGGATGTAGGTGAAACTGAAATGACAAGTACAACAAGGACAACGATGGAATTGATAGGTATAGTTGGAATCTCCTGAATAGTTTTAAAGTTAAAGCAATATAAAGGTATTAATGGGTATTCATCTAAGCATGGTTGGATGGTTGAGGAGGAACCTATGAAAATCTCATTATGGCTTTTCAAATGGATGAAAATTGGATTGGATGCTTTCACTGTGCTATTTGATACTATGTACACTATTCCTATTTGTATTTGGTCATACAAAGAGAATGCCAATTCATTGGATGCAGATATATGTATGTGAAGTATTAACAAGGTCAAATCCAAACACTTTGCCAGACCCTCGTTGGTTTCCATATTCATGTATGTTTGTCTTGGCAATAACTCAACCTTGAATGTTCCAAACTTTTCTAGAAGAGGAGAATGATGTGAATGGGATAGTCGATGCAGGAAAGGCATGGTTTTCATTTATTGAGCTAGGGTTCACTTCAATAGAGGAACTACTCTGCGAGGGAGAAGCTATAGGTAAGTGGTAAGGTGCAGGGTCTCCAATAATTGCTACATCCATTGTGACAACTTCAAGTGCAAGCAGTGCGATAGTCCTGTGAGAAGAACTATGCTAGAGATTAATGGGAGAGAAAAAAATTAGATGCATGAACAATTTAAAATTGATTAAGTGGGAAAAAACAATGAGGAAATTAAACATACATTACATTATGTACAATTTTCCATGTACATTGGGTAAATTTAATTATAGTTCATTATTTTAGCTCTCCATTTTCTACAAGACTACTATATATAATTGGAAGCAATAGCTCATGTTTGTGAAGGTCGTCTAAGATAGAAATTCGGAACCGAATAGATGATGAGTTGAGTGAGTTCACTTGGTTTAATGAGGATACCTGTACCAACAGGAAAAGTTTGACAGCACCATGTAGCAAGAGTGAAATAGAATCTTCAGTTAGCATAGTCTCCATAATGTGATGGTTCTTTTTTCCTATGGAATGAAATAGGGCATGAAGAAAAAAAATCTATTTGCAATGTAACATATCCATGTGACCTAACTAAAATGCATATAATTTTTTTTTCACATGAACATATGCCATGAGTCCGATTATTGTTATGCATTATATGTTATAAATATTAAATATGGTATGTCACAAACATAGAACCACACCTTATGGGTTTCTGAGCTTATAGAAGATATTTTAAACGTAATAAAAAAGTTGGAAGAATAGTGCAGGCCTTCAAGGCCAAGATTTTAATCTATTTTCTTTGTTTTTTCTTGGGTGAAAGTTGGAAACCAAAAAGACAACCAAAAGTTGTAAGGAAGAGTTGGACTTCCGATTTCCGAAGTCGAAAAGTCGAAAGTCGGTAAAAAAGAACAAGGGTAAGGTAGAAAGTCGAAGAAGAGTCAACTTGATTTTCTATTTTACATTCAATTTCAAATATAATTAATTATAAAAAATATTTTCTTACTATTAAAATCTTAAATCCTAATAAAAATGAATTATATAAAGCTTTGAAAACCAGTGAAAAATGTAAGCTCGAGCGAGAAGAAAGCACCGTAAAAACCTCCAAGCACAGTGAAAAATGAAGGTAAAAAATGGTAAAAACCTCAGAGATTCGAACAAAATATATAGCCAAAATATCAATGGAAAAAAAAAAATCTAAACTGTAGATCTAGCAAAAAATAAACAATTGAGATGAAAGCACACAAATGAAACTTTAGTAATAGAAAGTTTGTATTTGGAGTTTCTAGCTTCTGCATTCCGCATAGTGGAAAATGGAAGTCAGAAATAAATATATTTGAACTAAAACGTATCGAAGTTCCGCATTCTACATTCCGTACTTTGAAAAGTGGAAAGCGGGAGAAAACAAAAATTATGAAGAAAAACATCAAAGTTCTGAATTCTGCATTCCGCACTGTGGAAAGCGGAAGTCGAAAAAATGAGAAAATAAAAAAAACGACAAAGAATTTTTTGGCTTCTGCATTCCATAGGGCAGAAAACGAAAGTAAAAAAGAATGGAAATTTTATTGCGAACTTGTAACTTTCGATTTCCGCATTCTGCACTACGAAAAGTGGAAGTCGGCAAGAAAGTTGTATTGACGAAAAAATGAAAATTCCATAATCTGCATAGGCGAAAGGCGGAAGTTGGAAAGAAATTTATTTCAACTAAAAGTGTATGAAGATCCGCATTCCGCATTCCTTACTTCGAAAAGTGGAAAGCAAAAGAAAACAAAAATTGCGAAGAAAAACATCAAATTTCCAATTTTCACATTCCACACTTGGGAAAACGGAAGTCAGAAAAATGAGAAAAAAAAAGCGGCAAAGAAATTTCCGGCTTCCGCATTTCGTAGGGCAAATGCGGAAGTCAAAAAAATGAGAAAATAAAAAAAAGCGACAAAGATGTTTTCAGCTTCCGCATTCCATAGGGCGAATCCACATAGGAAGAAGGAAAAATTCAAAAAGAAATTTATTTGAACTAAAAGCATATCTAAGTTTTTCATTCCGCATTGCATACTTTAGAAAGCGGAAAGCTGAAGAAAACAAAAATTGTGAAGAAAAACATCAAAGTCCCGATTTCCGCATTTCGTACTACAAAAAGTGGAATTCAAAAAACTGAGAAAATAAAAAAAGTAATAAATACTTTTCCATCTTCCACATTCTGTAGGGAGAAAAGCGGAAGTCAAAAAGCATAGAAAGTTTATTACGACCTTGTAACTTCCGATTTTTGCGTTCCTCACAGCGGAAAGTGGAAGTCAGCAAGAAAGTTTTATTAATGAAACATGTAAATTATGGAATCCACATAGGTGGAAGGTAGAAGTTGGGAATGGATTTAGTGGATGACTTGAAAAAAAAATATCCCCACATTCCGCACTGCGGAAAGTAGAATGCGGAAGGCGAAAATGATGAAAACAAAAGTTAAATGGCCTTGCAACTTCAGGCTGAGTTCCTTACCTAAAACAAGTGTGGGACTAGGAAGTTGATAGTGGGGTAGTACTAGTCAGTTTCCTAAGAAAACTACAGGTGACACACTTTCCTTTATAGCTTCAACATTTATTTAAAGACTAACAATATTATACATGGACCTCACTAAGATGGAATGATGAGAGGGTTAAAATATAACCAAATACAAGACTCACTGATTCAAAACATAGCATGAGTATTACACCATTATGAAGCCACATAACCAATACAAGTCACCGTCCTTCTGCAATAGGGAAGGAGTCACAATCACTTAAAACATAGCAAGGGTGTTTCACCATATCATAAGAAACACTTTCATTTAGCCTAAAAACTGATACCTATAATTTTATTGACATTTAAAACACCTCTTTAGACATATACATATATACCATGAGTTAAATAGATTTGTGGAAATTTAAAGACAATAATAGAACCTGTTTGTAGGTGTGATGTCCCCGGTTTCGACCCCGTTTGCATGATGTATATAATGTAATTAATCATGGTGAGGAGCTAAACGCAAAAGCCCCACCATCGACTTGTGTGTGTATGTTTCGGCAATAGGTATAGTTGCCGATGGTATGTCGTGCTATTTGGCACATTATAATTCGGCATCATGTAAACATGCACATCAAATAAAATAAACCACAACCAGCTACGGCAGTGCAATGTTGAATGAAAAGGGCATGGTTCCAAAGGATAAGGGGTGGGGGATGTCAAACCTTGGTTATGGGGGAAAAACCCAAGTTTTGTCACCTTGTTGATTTTCCATCTTCCCTTGTCAACCTTTTGAATGTTTTGTTGGGTAGGTGAGGAGTAATGGCTGGTGGTGGTTGAGGCAGTTAATTCCTTTGGGAGTGGGGTGGCAGGACTGTCAGTCCTTTGCCCACCTGCCCACTCCACCCACGTCTGCCCATTCTTGTCCCTCACACACCCTTCCCTGGTCAGTTCACTCTCACCACGATTTTGTTTTTGGAATCCTCCTCACGCACAGGCTGGGGGGTGGTCTTGGTCTCAGGTAGACATTTTCTTGGCTCCACGAGTTGCTGAGCACCCACGCACTGAAATTTCGCATCCTGGCTATTGATTGTTCATCCACGGACAAAAACGGAGCTGTTTTCTCCTCACGCAGGGCCTCCATTGTTGTGCAATCTCACGCAGAGGGATTCTTCCCCCGTTTTTCCTCTCACGCACAGGAATTTCTGGGTTTTCCCACGTTGTTCTTTTCCCAGTGAAATCGTGGGTGCGGTGGCTATCGAAAGTCGGTATTTTTCCCTTTCCTCTGCATGGTATTTATGTGTTTTCCCCACGTTTGCTGTGAGCTGTGCTCACTGAAACATTTCGGGACTGTTGTTTTCCCACGTTGTTGGCTGTGTTGCTGGGGTCTTCCTTACATCTTTGGGGCTATTGTAATTTCGTTTGAAGAGTCATTTTGGCCATGACAGGGCCAAGAATGACTCATAATTTCTTTCCCTGTTTAAGCTATGACAGCTAAGTAATTGCCTGAGTGCAATGGTTAGTCTTCAGACTATGCTGGCTTGGCTTGTCTGTTGAAAGCCTGTGAAACCCAGCTATGTTAGTTTGCTGTTTGTGCCCCTTGGCTATGTATAAGCCTGCAATTGACCCTTATTCCGGAGGAATCATGCCTAGCTCAGGGGTGGCAGCGTTGTTGAGAGACTGATGAGCACGCTGGCCTATGGTTGGGTGGAACGTTGCAGCGGCGTAGCTGGTTGCGGGTTAATTCTTCATCAAAAGATAAGTGCTGCTGTTACTTCTCCTCTGCAATTTATATACTGTATTATGTGAAATGACGAACATGATCAATGCTAGAAATGTGTTTGTGTTGCTTCCGCTGTATGATTGAAGAGTTTTGCATCTGTGTATGCTTGTAAGTTTTAATTTCAGCATTTGTTTTATGTCAATGTTCATGGGGCAGTTTTCCTAGTCTGTATTTGATGTTCGTCGCGTCCTCTTCCCTGGTTTGAGGGATGGGGACATGACAGAGTGGTATCAGAACTCAAGGTTGCAGCAATGGGCCTCTATGGGCCAAGAAAGAGCCACTGATAGAGGGCAGAATTACCCTCTATGTCCAGCAGAACAGCAGTGAGCCAACGAATTAAGAAAAACCGTCTAAGTGTTGGGCAGTCGGACCACTGGAGGAAGTGGAATTCCGCCGTTGCGGAAGGATTGGTGAAGTCTCCTGTCCATCGTTGCGGATGGCAAAGGGATTTGGCATCCGATGTGAGATTTATCCGATCGCCGACGCCACAGAAAGGCTTAAAATTCGGCTAAGTATGGAATAGTCGGGCCATTGGAGGAATTGACTTCCGCTGTTACGGAAGGTTCCGCAAAGTTCCCATCCGCTGTTGCGGAAGGTTCTGCAAAGTTTCCGCCCGTCGTTTCGGAAGACCAAACCATCAAGTCTTCCGATGGGAGATTCCTCCGATCGCTGACACGTCAAAAGGGTTAAGGCTCGAAGTTGGTTCACCAATCGGAAGGGAAAGTGGTCCGACGTCCGATGTTACGAAAGTCCTCCGACGTCTGAAGTTCAAGTCGGAAGGTTTAGTGTTTTCGACTTCCGATGTGGTGGAAGGTTTAGCAATTTCCAGTCCACTGTTGCGGCTGTGAAAAGGATTCAACCACCGATGCAGCAATGGAGCCGATTTTCGACGAAGGGGAAATTTTGAAAAAAAGTTTCAGTCTAAGTGTTAGACAGTTAGAAGGGAAAGTGATTGGGTGTCCGCCGTTTCGAACGCCGAACCGTTAAGTCTTCCGATGTGAAAGGGCTCCGACGTTACGGAAGAGGGGATGAAGTTAAATTCCGCCGTTGCGGAAGAATTCCGGAAGTGCCGCCGTTGCGGATGGTGAAGCGATTCCGCGTCCGACTCGAGAGCCGTCCGATCGCCGACGCCGCAGAAAGGTTTAAAATTTGTCTAAGTGTTGGGGCAATCGGAGGGGAAAGTGGCCCGTCAGCCGCCGTTGCGGGAGCGAAATCATTAAGACTTCTGATCCAAAAGACAGCCAACATCCGATGTGAAATTTTGCCGATGTCCGACGTAAGTGCCAAATCGGAAGGATTCGGACTTTGGTGAGCCGCCATTGCGGAAGCTGAAGGCATTTGCGGGCCGATCAAAATGACTGCCGATGCCGCAAGAGAAAGAGAGCCGATTCGGCGAAAGGAAGAATGGTCTGGGAGCCGATTCAGCGGAAGGGAGAATGGTTCCGAGAGTTGATTTGGAGGAAGGAAGAATGGTCCGAGAGCCGATTCAGCGGAAGGAAGGGTGTTCTGGGAGCTGATTCGGCGAGAGGAAGAATGGAAGAGGAGCCGATTCAGCGGATGTGCTGATGCTTCCGGGAGCTGATTCTGTGGATGTGATGATGCTTCCGAGAGCCGATTCTGTGGCTTTTTTTCAGTGAATTTTAGGGCTGAAAAAGAGAAAATGGCAGCGAGCTAATGCGCCAGATTGCGCGAAAATCATAATTTTACAAAAAAAAAAACAAAAAAAAACGAGGGCGTTCCCTTAGGAAGTTGTCTTGTGAAAATAAAATCCTATGGTTTGGAAAATTTAGTCAAAACCAAATCCATAAAAGATGAATGGTGTCTCGGAAATGAGATCCGTAAGTTACTGAGTGGCTGAAGTTGGCAACCAAAATGCAGTTGTGTGTAAAATGCAAAGATTTGGTGAAAATCTTCATTCTTGGAAGTGGTGTGGTTTTCACATCCGAGATCAGAATGAAGCGTGTGAATAGGCGTTGGAAAGCTTATCCAGCAAGGAGCAAGGATAAGTGACCAGAATCTGAGCATGGAGCAGCAAAGTGCTAATGATGACCGTTGTTAGCAAATGGACAAATCTGGACAGTTGCATGCCCAGGGGCAGCAAGGACTATGAAGTCAACCAGCTGCTGTGTGGAAAAGGAATTCCATGAGAAGATGAGGGACTTGAAGGGGATGTTTTATTTAAAACCCTGTCTTGCTGGTTATAACTACATTTCCTAAGTATATAGCTGAAATGTAGGAGAATATGTATTGCATGCATAGGATATTGCATGTTGGTAAGAATATTGGGAATTATATATATTTATAATGTACCACTAATGATAATCATTGTTTTGATGTTGGTGTTAGTGGACAAACCAACGATGACATGGACCCGGATGAATATGTTGCTGATGCTGATGAATGAGACCAGCAACCCTATGGAGAAGGGATAAGGCGACGAGTCCATAACAAAGGTGAGCAAATTCTACAATCTCCTGCAAGGACCAACCAAATTGGTCATGTCAAGGGTGTGAGTATGACCCATGTAGGTAAGAGTCTGCTTATGATAGATTCCATGGATTGGTACAGGTAAGAGACCTCATACCATGTGGATATTGGAATCTAGAAAAGTATCATGCCTATATATGTTGATGACATTGATTATAATCATGCATCCTATATGAATTAGTCATGGTTAGGCCATGCACGGTATATTGAATGCAAGATAGCATGAATGGATATGGATTAGAAAGATTGCAATGGATGTATGCATATGAAGGGTGTGAGTGACTGATTGCATAAGTGTAGGTGCAATGTTGCGATGTATTGCATGAATGCATTAAGATGAGTGCATGTGATATCATGAATGACTAACAGCTGAAATGATGAATTAATGATAATTCTGGAACTGTTCGAAGGCTATTATGAATGCAGGATAGTCATGATCAATTGGCTGCCATAAATGCTCTATTGAAGAGCAAGGTGGTATGAATGATACACCTGTGAAGTAAGGAGTATCTAAACATTTCATTTAATTGCATGAATGATATGGCTATACTTTGAAATGTTAATATGATGATGATTGCATGAAGTAAATGAGCTTTGATAATATTGATGTGACTAACAGCTGGAAGTATTTGAATTTTATAAATTCTGAGAATGCTTCAGTGATGGTTGTGGCAATGAGATAGTATATGCATCCAGACTTACCAAGTGTTTGGTTGATTGAAGCTCATGTTTTAGGTAGATTATTTCAAGCATGACAGTGAGAGGTAAGCCCCTGACCACTGCTAGAATCTACCATATGAGATGCATAGTAGGTTGTTAAAAATTCGAATTGTGAATTTCGGATTTGAGAAATTGCTGACAACTACTAGTCACTATTGGCTTGCATAAGCTTGTGTTTGGATGTTTGAAGCTTATGTTTCAGGTAGATTATTTCAAGAATGGCATTGAGAGATAAGACCCTGACCAATGGCAGAATCTACCATGAGAAAGAGCTTGTTAAATTTGGATTATGAATTTCAAATTTAAGAAATTGCTGACAACTACTAGTCACTATTGGCTTGCACAAGATTGTGTTTGGTTGGTTGAAATTCATGTTTCAGGTAGATTATTCTGAGAATGGCATTGAGAGGTAAGACCCTGACCAATGCCAGAATCTACCATTTATGAGAAGAAATCTCATGGTTGTGAAAGTAGTTGATATGCATAATGGGTTGTTAAATTTGAATTGTGGATTTCGGATTTAAGAAAGTGCTAACGACTACTAAACATTGTTGGCTTGTGTGAGATTGTGTTAGGAGGGACACATGGTAAGTGGGTATTCATGTTATGATAGTAAGCATAAAATTATAATGGGCATAGTAATGCTGCTTACGAGAGACCCACAATTGAGCAAGTCAATTTATATAGTAGATAGAATTGCAAATTCTTATTGAATTTGATTAATGTCATTGCTTGATTATGGAGCAATCAATTTGGGATTGTAATATCGGGTAATGATTGAATGTTTGGCTATTTGATGAATGTGTCAGGAGTACACACTACAGGAAGATCATGAGTGATGACATGCAAGAGCCAAACTTCATGGGAAGGTTTTCCCTTGGAAATGGGTTTCGGGTGAAACGCCATTGGACATCTTGAAATGTCTCATCTGCACTGCATGTTTGGTAATAACATGAGTGAGATGGTATGGGTTATGTCGGTAAGACATGTGTGGATACGAACTGTGTTGGGAATAGGGATGGGGGTTGGTTTGCTTAAGCCTGGTGATTGGAAACCACACAGACAGAGCTAGAGGGCTGACTTTCTTCTCCACAACCCTGGGATAGCACTGGAAAGGGAATGCAGGGCCTGAGGGACTGTGTAGTAGAGAAGGGACTGATTCCTTGTGTTGGGAGTGTGTGGGTGTCTTAGAAGTCAGGCTAGTTCTGGTGTAGGTGTTCCTGGCTCTACAGCGAGCTTACCAGCTTAGCATTCAGCTTTTCCCAACTCCTTGACGGTGCCTAACAAATACAAAGGCATACTGCGACGACAAATGGATAAGTGTTTTGTGACCTTTGTTAAGAATATGCATGTTTAATTTTTAAATTTCATATGCAGAACATGTTTTGATTTATTTCCATGATGACCGATCGCTTGAGTATGAATAGGGCCTACATGGCACACACCGGAAGGGAGTGCACACTTTTCCGATGTCGAGTCATGAAAGGGTTTTCAATATTGATCACACTCTAGGGAGTGGGCGCACTCCTGGTGTCTCAATACTTGATAGTGAATGATGAGAAATGTGATTACAGTTTTGAGCAATAATGCTGACGAGTTGCTTGTGCTGCTTGTGTTGAAAGGCTAAAGGTAAAATGGTAAATGGTTGTTGTGAGGGGTTGCGGAGTAAGGGTCATGGTTGATATAAGTGTATGTCGATATAAGTGTATGTTGGTATAAGTGTATGGTTGGTATAAGTGTATGTGTCATTGTTGACATAAGTATATGATGGGCTATGATATGCTTGAGGATCCATAGTAGATCCTAGACCTGGAAATGGTCATGATAAAGTTCCAAGCCCATTTGACATGGTTATGTACTGGTTGGACATTGATTATTTGATGTTGTGGAGCATCCGGCGTGCTGACCTAACATCTAAGTCCATAGGCGATCCCAAGGCTTGCAAAGTGAAGCAGGATCCTGTGGACGAACGAGGAAACGCACAATACATATAAGTATTGGGTTATCTTGCTTATTAATATACATGTGTATATGATTTGGATATGATGTTTTAAGCTCGTGTTCTAGAGATGAAAAATAATGAGAATAAACTAAACATGTGAATTTATTCAATGTTTGGATATAGGTATCACTGGAAGCGAGGACTATGAGAGCATCCTAGAGGTGCATGTGGACATGTGACTGTCCTGGAAAGCTCGAGATGAGTGGTAATGAAAAGGTGCTAGTAAGACGGGGGAGTCCTAGTAGCCGAGACAAACCATGTGGAGAGACTCCATGGTTTAGAGGTTTGGAATAGACCAAAGACACTAAGTGTCATGACCAAGAAGGATTGGTCCAGCATTCACGGTGAATTGAACGAGGCTGAGAGCATGAAAAGCCACAGTGATGGTGTGGGTTCCAGGATGGAACAAAACAAAGAGGAGAAAAACTCTTACTGCTCTCTCTTGCCTTTTGATTAT
>LPNX010744245.1:0-70222 GCA_001517045.1 Pseudotsuga menziesii
AATAAAATAATATATATATATATATATATATATATATATATATATATATATTTCGAAAGAAAAAAAGCTGATTGTTATTAATCAAAATATACATACTAAATATAGTACGTGTTCTGTTCCTGCTATATGCAGATTTACAACCTGTTCTTACATCTATTCTGATGTATATGTTCCTCCCTTCTGGGATCTGAAGAGACTAGACTAGTCTTAATAGACTGATTGTCTTGTTTGCGGAAAAAAAACCCATATAAACATAACTGTTCCATCCTCCAAGCTGTATATAAACTAGTGATTGTTTGCATTCTGTGCTTGAAATCTCCTGCTGGTGCTTTGCACTGTCAAAAAAAATACTTCAAATTGAAAACGATTTAGTGTGGCGGGTTTATAAAAGGCTTGTGCGGATATTTCGTGGCCTCTAGGTCCTTTAGTTCCAAAATTTTCCATTCGCCCCATTGCAATGTTAGTCCTGTCTTTGAGAGCTTGTCCGCATCCACATTTCGCTCCCTGTAAACATGTTTGAAAGATATTGTTTCAAAGAAAGAGAGAGATCAAGTTGTCTCTTCATATAATGCATCTAGGGTAGCAATTCTACATTTCTGCCTTTTGTTTAGCCAGTTTATAACCACCATTGAATCACCAAAGACTTGTAGCTACCTGCAGTTTCTTTCAATTGCAAAACAAAGGAGAAGTTTCAACGTCATGAGCTCTGCGTAGTTGTTGGTTCCAACTCCCAACCCCAAGGATATTTGGAAATAGTGGTTTTGATTGAGAAATAAGCAAGCACCTCCTCCACATCTCAAGTTTTGGGAGGCTCCATCAAAAAATGCCCAAGGGATGTTTCTGTTTAGTTGTTCAGGGGTGATAAATCTTGGGGGGGGGGGTGTATTCTTTGCTTGGGGAAAGTAAGAGATTATATCCACGCCTCTCCTTGCTGAGAGCTGGCTTTTTCGAGAAATATGACCTTGTTTCTGGCCATCCATAGGCCCCAAATGTGGATAAGTGGGAGGGCTTTTATTTGAGTTGTTTGGGGGGATGATGACCAATCCTTCTAGGCCTCTTCAACTATGCTACCTTTCCAAAATGAAATTTGAAGTTGTGAGAGACTTGGAGTGCTCCCAAACCTGTTTGGAAAAAGCACAGTGAAGGAAGAGATGGTTTGAGTTTTCCTCAATGTCTTTGCAAAGGCTGCACCATCCCGGACCCACTATCTGTCTTTTCTGAAGATGCTCTCATGTTGGGATTTTGTTTGCAAGGACACACCATATAATTTTTTTTTCCTTTAGTGGACATTTTATCTTCCAAATCCCTTTCTGCCACCATTTTTTACTCTCTTGGAAGAGTTGAGAGCAGAGTTGTTGATAGCCAATCTTTGGAGTGTATTTACCAAGTTGAGCTTTCTCCCATATCAGCTCATCTTCTCTATTAGTGATTTGGATGTGGGAAGATTGCAATGCAAGAGTGTACCGATCCCAAAGGTTTTCCCATTGTTATGGAAGCTCCAGATCTTGACTCTTCCTCCAGCCTTGATGCTAGATGTTGGTTGAGGTAGGGTCTTCAATTTGATTTAAATGATAGCACCCCTTTTGATGAATAAATTGAATTAAAGATTGGGGAAGAATATGATTTTGGGCGCTGCCTGGCCAAGGGTCTGCCCCTATTCTGAATTTTGTACCGTCCCCTACCTTCCAGACCAATCCTTCTGCTATAAGTGAGAAATATTTGCATAAGGATTTCCAGATAATGGATCCATTTGGAGGTTTCTTGGATCCTATATCCCTGATCCAATCTAAAATCGGGGTTGGGAAAATGTATTTGTGGGTAATGAATTCTGTCCACAGACTCTGGGTTGAAATGAGTCTCCATCCTAATTTTGCTGCCAAATCTTTTGCAAAGAAAGAAGTGTTCTTTATGCCCCAGCCTCCCAAAGCTTTTGGTCTTGCAATTTGATCCCATTTTACCCAGGGGAGAACCTTTTGATCTTTTTTCCCGGACTATAGAAAAGTTGAGCAAATTCTTCTGGATTTGTTCAAGATTGATTTAGGAATCCAGGCCAATGCCATCCAATAGATTGGGATTGCTTCCAAAATTGATTTGATCAAAAGAAGTCTGCTGGCTCTTGAGAGCCATATATTGCAGCAGTTATTTATTCTAACATCCAGTTTGGCAAGCAGCTAGTTTCGGTCCTCTTTTTTGTAGCAGTTTGGTTTAAGTTTGAATCCCAAATATTTTATTCCTTCATCTAGGGATAGTTGTTGATAAGGGAATAAAACCTGAAAGGATCTCTGCATATCCTCTTCCAAATTTATTGCTGTCATGGAGGACTTCTGTAAGTTTATTTGCATACCTGTAGCTTTACAAAAAAGGCCTAGGATTTCTGAGAGCCTTTCTGCCTCTCTTTTTGAGTCCTTAAAAAAATTAGGATGTCATCCACAAATAATAGGTGTGTTATGCTCGTGTTTGAGGTAATTATGAGACCTTCAAACATACCTCTTCTTTTTGCATCTAGGATAGCTCTGCTTAGTCCTTCCACAACTAGCAGGAAGAGCAGGGGGTATAGTGGACAAACTTGTCTCAAACCCCTTTTGGGATGGAAGAATGGAGAAGATGCTCCATTTATAAGGACTGCAAAAGAGGCAGTTGTGATGCATGCAAAAATCCATTTTATGAAGGGGTAGTTGAAGCCTAGATGTGTGAGTAGGAGTCTGAGATAAATCCAGCTTACTCTGTCAAAGGCCTTCGAAAGATCAATTTTTAGGATCGCCCCCTTTGATTTTTTTTGTTTTGGCATTGTGGAGTCCCTCCTGGGCTACCCCTATGGCTTCGTGGATTTGTCGATCTTCCAGAAATCCAAACTGTTCCTTGGAGATAATTTTTGAGAGGACCTTCCGAAATATCTGTGCAATAATCTTTGTGACCACCTTGTAGGTTATGTTGCACAAAGAGATAGGTTTGTAGTCCTCCAAGGATTCTAGTATGTCCTTTTTTGGAATTAGGGCGAGGAAAGTTGAATTCAAAGGAGGATGGAGTACACCATTTTTCCTTGTTTCCTCTACCAGCTGTAGTAGGTCTGGGCCTATGGAGTCATATCCTGCAAGGAAGAATTCTACTGTCCACCCATCAGGCCCCAGGATTTTATCTTTTTGAAAGCTAAGTAAGGTTGTTTTAACCTCCTCCTCTGAGACTTCATCCATTAGTTCCAAGTTGTCTTCCCCGCTGATGCTTCCAGGGAAAAACTGAGAAATTCGAATTACTTCAGCTATTGTTGTTTGTTGGCCTTCTTTAAAAATGTTTTCAAAGTATTTCTTCCCTGTGTCAGCTAGGTCTTCAAAGGTGTTTACTGTCTCATTGTTTTCATTCTTTAGCTCCCATATAGTTTTTTGTTGCTTCCTACATTTTGCAAAGTCCTGGAAGTATTTTGTATTATCATCTCCACATTCCATCCAAATTGCTTTGCTTTTTAATCTCAAGACCTCCTGTCTTTCCATTTGAAGTTTAGTTCTTGAAGCTTCTAATGAATAGAGTTTCTCTCTGTCATCCTGGGTAAGGAAACCTCCTCCTTCTTAGTTTTGGAGCTCCTTCAATTACTGCTCAATTTGGATGATGTGTTGATCATCCTGAATCTTCTTATTTGTTTCCCATTCCTTAAGAAGTTTTTTTAATTCTTATTAGTTTTTGGGTGAAATGAATGGCAGCCCTAGTACCATTGTCAACCTGATATGGAATCCAATTTGAGTGAATGAGTTGCACTACCTCTTCATTCTTAAGCCATGCATAACAGAGCTTGAATGGATTGACCGACTTTTTTGGATGTTTCCCGATTTCTAAGCAAATGGGTAGGTGATCTGAGTCCGCTCCTGAATCCACCCATTGTTTGAACATGAGATCTTTTTCTAGCAGATCTTCAGAGATCAAAAATCTGTCCAGTCTCTTGGCTATTCTTTCTTCTCCCAATCGTCTGTTTGACCAAGTTGGTTTTAGGGGCTGCAGATCAAGTCGATTAGTTTTAAATCCAAAAGGAGTTTGTTGAAATATGGGGTTAAGGGACCAGTTCGAGCTTTTGTCCCCCAAAATTCATGGGCTCCGAGGGTGAAATTGAGATCCCCTCCTATAATCAAGTTTCTTTCCTTTACAAATTCAGCTTTTTTGAAAGAGTCCCAGAAATCTGATCTGTTTATGTAAGGCCCATAGATGTTAACAATAGTTAGGGTTGTGTTTGTTTCCACCCAGCATAGTTGGGTTCCTAGCCCTAGTGATGAGCCCTAGGAGTTTGAACACTGAATGCTTGATTTCTTCCAACCAATCACTAATCCTCCTGAGTGGCCGACAACACTTTGCGCTGTGAAAGTGTAGAGCGGGAGTAGAGAAGATAGACTGGTTTCTACCTCCAGCTTTGGTCCCATGGTTTCTTGTAGAAGGATGACTTCTGGTGAAAGAACCTCCATCATCCTTTTTAGGGAAAGATTTTTTCGAGTACTTTCCAGACCCCTCATGTTTAGAGAGACAAATTTCATTTTGGCACTGCGTCTGGGGTTTGCACTGCTCTAAGCCACCCAATAATGGTTGTTTGTCTTCCACTTGTATGGTCCCTGAGAGCCTTGCTCTGGGCTGCTAAGAGGTGTGAGGGTCTTCCCCTCCCTTTACTTTTGGAGGTGATATTAGGGTTTACCCCAAGCCCTTTAATAGGAACCCTAGGGTTCAAAGAGATTGGAACATCTCTTGGTCGAAGGTGGAAATGGATAGAAGAGGATTGAATGGACGAGTCAGTTTTTGTGAGGGGAGGGGAGGCTGCAATGTTTGTGGGGGAGGTGGTTTTGTGTGGGGGGACTGAGGTGCAGCTTTGTGTGGGGGTGGGGCTATTTGTGAGGGGGGAAGGTAAATTTTTTTCCTCATTTAAAGATAAAACATTCAGATGCTTGCTAAGGGAAGAAGAGTTCATACCTGGTAAGGAAGGTGCACTTGGGCGATGCTCTATCTACTGAGGAAGCCTCTCATATGCTACTGTAGCCCTTCCTTCCGATTAATCCAAGGGTTGATCTGTGGCCTCCGACATATGATGTTCTTCATCTGGGACTGGGTTCAAATCAATTTCCTTTGAGCTCGAAACCCCTGTTCGTCTAACCCACTTTTTTCTTCCGGAAGGTGATGGAATAAAGTTTGGGCAGTTTCTTGCCAAGTGTCTTGTTTCATGACATTTGTGGCATCGAAACGGGAGACCCTCGTAGTCCAACAACTGTTTTTTTTTCTTGGTTTGCCATACCAGGTTAAAGTGTTCCCAGAGACTGGTTCTGATGTTCAGGGAGACTAGGATCCTGGCTACCTTCCTGACTTTCGTTTGCTGATACGAAACATCTGCCTCTATGAAGGTCCCTAATGCCTTTTTGATGTCGCTGAGTGATGTTAGGTTCCAGAATTCCCATGGTAGGCCTGGAAGATGAACCTAGACTGGTATTGTGTCCAATATTTTAGTATTCGCATCGAACAAGGGTGACCACCGTTTTAGCTGAAAAATGGGTTTTCCCATATGTCCAGACCCTCCTGAGAATGAGGTCTGCATCCTCTCTACAACTGAAACGGAAGCCAAACCAACCCTTTTCTAGCAGTGTAAATTTCAGGCCTTCACCTTGAAACCCTGTCCAATTCGCCCTAACCCATTCTTCCATTTTCCCTTAGGTAGGATTTTGTCCTATGATTTTCCTCACTAGGGCCACTGAGTCCATCTCCTGGGATTCTGCCATAGAAACACCAACTCCGTAGACTAGGTTAAAATCTCCTCCGGAAGGATTTAAGCAGTGGTTTTTTCATTTCCTGGAGTTGGGTCGGTTCTCCTACGAACTTCTATCAGAGGGGGTGCCTTTGTCTTTCGAGATGGGGTTCTTGCTTGGGAGTTCATCCAATGGTTCAAAGGCCTGATCTGTGTCTCCTATAGGTGCTGTCCGTACCACTAAGGGGTTGCTTCCTCTGTTCCAAAGTCCTTTCGATTGTTGGTGTTGTGGTTCTGCTTAGGGAGGATCATTACTGAGGAGTTCTGCATCTGAGCTCTGCAGGGGTTGGTTTGAAGGGAAGAGTGACTACGGGTCTCCTCCTAAAGGTGGGTTTAATGGCCGTGCTGCAAACAGCCCTAGCAGCCCTTCCTCAGGCGGTAAATCTGGAACCCTAGTCTCAGCTTCAGCTGTCAGATTTTCCAGGGTGTTTTGGACTGTTTCTGGGGACGAGATTCCGGTAATTTATGGTGATGAGAATATGTTGAGCCGTTTCCATGGGTCATCCGAGTAGTCCACCATGTCTACCGGTAACCTTGACCCTGCTCTTGGCTCCATGTCGATCTCGACCGATTCCTTCCCGTTCCGAGGATTCGCCCGAGATCCACTTGTTGTTTCTCTCGCAACTGCCTCCCGAAAAACTATAACAAACTTTCGTCCTCCGTGGGATCCCACATTAAGACTCCCGCATGTTTTTCCTTGCAGGTTCGCATCCACCGCAGACCTCCAACTTCATTATATATATATATATATATATATATATATATATATATATATATATAAAGAATTGAACTCCTCTTAGCATTAGATATCACACTTTTAGCTAGAATAATGATCACTTGAGTTTGTTGATAAAAATACTTGGCCATGAGAATATGTATGATGAACTCTCATCAAAACAAATTCAGAAAAGATCCTGAACAAATCGGTTCGAACCTCATACATTTTCAATAGGTATAAAAATTGACATCTTTGATGAGATCCATCACATAGTAGCTCTCCCTCAGCTTATTTTCCTACAACTCTACTTCAAAATATCCACAAATGGAGAATGTAAGAATACACAAGCGTCCACATTGTTTTCAAGGCTTACTATCAATGATACATCTACACTAAAGAACCCAAAACATCCTCCGTATAAATTGATTATTGACCTCAATGCAACATGATGACGTGGAGGATGTTTTGGTTCTTTAGTCTGGATGTATCATTGACAATAATCCTTGAAAACAATGTGAACACTTGTGTATTCTTGCATTATCCATGTGTTCATTAGTACCAGGTGCTTTTACTCATGGCTCAGTTAGTGAGAAAATTTGATTATTGCAGTGTATTTTCTTAATGAAAATATTATTAAACTAAATATTTTGCAGAGATTTGGTTGTAAAATTGTTGGAAGCCTTCATTCCTTGCTTATATCCATGTTAGCAAGTTTGTTGGGAGAAATTTGGTGGATATTTTGAAGTAGAGTTGCAAGAAACTAAGCTGAGGGAGATCTACTATGTTATGGATCTTGTCAAAGCTGTCAATTTTTATACCTGCTGAAAAGGTATGAGGTTTGAATCGAGTTGTTTAGGATCTTTTCTAAATTTGTTTTGATGAAAGTTCATCATACATATTCTCATGGCCACATATTTTTATCAACAAGCTCAAGCGATCATTATTCTAGCTAGAACTATGATATCTAATGGTAAGAGGAGTTCATATCCTACAATTGCATCTCATTCTTCAAGCAGTAAATTCATCTCCATTCAAGGATCAATGGAACCATTTTTGGAGTAGATGCGTAACAACAAGCCGCTTGAAGGATCAATGGAACCATTTATTGGAGTATCTGCGCAACAACAAGTAGTTCACAAATTGAATTCTGGTAAGACTGATGATTAAACTTATCTTATGTAGCAAAGCTGTTGTTCTTTTGGTTCCCACGTGTTTTAATTTATTTTGACTAATTGGAGAAATATTGTACATGACTCTATTTTGCGAGGAAACATTGCATAAAGACACAACTTACAATGCACATAAGATACATAACTCGAAATAGGTGAAATGGATTGGAATTAAACGTTTTGGGGTTGGGAGCCAAATGTGTTGGAGTTGGTAGCCAAAACCAAACAAATATCCAAATTATGATTATACACGAATAGGGTTCTACTCCATTTGTTGTTTCCTTATCTTGTTTTGTTGGACTGTGGGGAGATCACTCATTAATTACGGTTAATCAAGCAATAGTAAGTTGCACATAGTGGGGTCAACAAATAAGCAAGATGTTACTTACTTTGGGTTGATAATCTAGAAAAATACGCCCACAAAATGTGCAAGAGAGCAGCCTATAAATTGAAAGTATCATGCATTTCATTGCATTGCAGAGAAAAGAAGATTATACATATTGCATATCTATTTTAGATCGAGTAGGAATTTTCCTTATTAGAATATATATTATATCTTTGTGCAAGCTGCTCTTATTTTCCTTATTGGAATATATATTATATATTGGGTCTTGTTTGTCATAGAATCTCAAATGCTTTATTTATTTCAAGACCCTAGCTAATGCGAGTTCATCAACTAGAAACTTTAATGTCACACAGAACTGTAAACTTAGTGTGTCCCAATCTAGGGTTATTCTTATTGTCTTATCTTTTATGTACCAACTTCTTGGTGTTAATACCTTCTTGGATGATCCAATGGTAAGATAGCTTCGCGAACCAGTTCGTAAATAGGTTGTCTGTATTATATTTTGTGATGATGCTACTGGTTGTTCTAGTAAGAAATCTTCTTCTATAGCTGTTGAATTGCCATTTAAGTTTACATGTTTATTATTGGTATACCTCATTTCTTCTTTAATAGAGTTAATTTTCTTCATACATGGAATCATTGTTGATATATCTATATTTATATATGATTAACCTTGAAGATTAGCTCATTGTTGATTAATGAATATGTAGATTGATGTGGAAGCTACTGAGATTGGAGCTTGAACAACAACCAAGGTGAGTATATACCTACCACTATTTCAGTTTTAACACATGAATTAGTTCATTCATAGAAGTTAGGAGGCCTTATTTTACATATATGTAACTAATCACATTAGGCTCATTTTTTCCCCCTGATTCCAGCTGTAAAATGGAATGAATAGGAGGCTTGTACAGACCATAGGTACATTGTCGAGAAGGCGTACATTATATTGTATATTTTTATAATTGCTCATATTTTTTTGTATTGATCGTGTTGTTTTAACTATTTCTTGTGAATCTAGAGCTTGGATTAGGCATCAATTTGTTGTTGTTGCCGCTAATGTCGCTTGAATGTTTTCTTATCAATTCGATCTTCATTTTACTAATCATTTGGTGTTGTTGATGATTTAAGGTTTTCTAGTGAGTCCATGACTTTTCTCCCATGCCATTTGTTATTCTTATTGTGTTGTTGGTGACATGGTTCTTCAAATTCAATACTCATTTTAGCCATTGCTCAATTCATATCATTCGATATTTTTTGCTTTATGTTACTTTCAGCTTTCTCTTAGGAATTTGTTGTTTCATATTGGACATCATTTGGTTGTTGTTGCTGATATTGATTTCAACTTTCTCTTGTGAAGTCATGGTGTCTCTTAGATGTTTGACTTTGAAGTTTTTGTTGTGAGTTCCAAGCTATCTTCAGTGTTTATTGTTGTTGCTATTATTTGTTTGTTGTTTATCTTTTTATTATGAAGTTGAGGCTCATCCTTGGCATCAATACTCTTATGGACCGATGATTACAGATTGCAAGACAACATGTGGAGAAAGATGCAAAAACGCATCCCGCCAGAACGTATTGTTAAGAGTCTTCAGTACATGCTGTGGCAAATGCAATCGTGTTCCTCCTGGTACTTATGGAAATAAGGAGCAAGTTGAAGTATTAATATTCGAGTCAAAATTTTCAAGTAGGTTGGAATCCAGATACATTCACTTATAGGTCCTTTATTCTCGGGCACTGCAGGAACCAGAAGTTGGGAGAAGCATTCAAGGTATTTCAATAGATGCAGGAAAAAGGTTGTGCTCCAAGAGTCAATGACTTATATGACTCTCATTAATGGTCTCTGCAATGAGGGTAGAATAGACGAGGCTTTTTGAATGCTAGGTGAGATGGTGGAGAATGTATGCAAGCCCAATGTTCATACTTATACCATGCCTATCACCGTTCTTTATGATGCAGGAAGGTTCCAAGAGGCGTCTAATCTGGTTGATAAAATGTCAGAAAGGGGTTGTTGACCAAATATTTATAATTATACTACATTGATTAGTGGGTTGTGCAAAGAAGCATGCTCGAAGAGGAAATCAAATTATTTAATAAAGAATTGGAACAAGACTTAGTTCCCACTATAGTCACTATAATGCCTTGATTGACGACCTTTGTAGAGAGAGGAAAATGGATGTTTCTTTTGATATTCTAGACAATATGGAAAAAGGTTGGTTACAAACTAAATTTCCGTACCCACAATGAACTGATCAGGGGGCTTTGTAAAGGGTGGAAGTTGTAGAAGGAAATGATGCATTTTGATTGAATGATAAAAATGTGTAATTAAATAAAGAATTATCTTAGTGAATGAATGATGATAATGCTTTGTGATCAATAACAATTTTTCTTTGCCACACACCTGCAAATATCCAACAACCCTAGGATAACTCAGCCCTACCTGAAAATAGATTCTTCTACGAACAACTATCAACTGTGTGGCTCTTGGGTGCTACCCTGAATAATCTACAGTCTATATCCATGCATTCAAGTATCATTTGCAATTCAAAGACTAGTCTCATTTGAATAATGTAACTGCTCTCTTATGAAGATTG
Source organism: Pseudotsuga menziesii (assembly GCA_001517045.1). Lineage (NCBI taxonomy): Eukaryota > Viridiplantae > Streptophyta > Pinopsida > Pinales > Pinaceae > Pseudotsuga > Pseudotsuga menziesii. The sequence continues at coordinate 10,586 of LPNX010744245.1, forward strand.
CAATTTCATCCAAATATCATTGTGAGGAGTTGTGTGGAGTAAGTTTACAATTGTTTAATCTATGTTAATGTTGATGTGAAGATGCATTGGTGTTCTCTCCATTATTAGAGTTGGGACCACACTCATGAGCATCGACTCAATTTTTTGAAGTTACTGCAACCTCCTCGAAACCAACAACTCCACTTTCTTGAAGCTTTTGTGTTCACGTGAATAGTCAATGATGTGTACTGTCTGCTTTTGCGAGTTGGAGATTTTATTCAAGCTGCATTTTTATCTATGCATTATTGTAAACGATTCATTGGTGCTTTGACCTTTCTCCCAAAGTGTGTGGGCTCATTTATAAGTGCATGGGATTTATTTAGAGTTATCACTGGAAGAATTGTATAACAAAAAGAAATCTATTCTTTCCTTGGTTCCTCAAATGTCGATGTCCTCCATATCTCTCGTCACGTTTAATTGAAATCATGCCATTTGATGTGGCTATTTTGCAAACTACCACTTGACTATATGGAAATGACATCCAATTTACGGTTTTTCTATGAGGCTTTCATGTTCAATGGCATTGAATGATTGGGCATGGAAATTCAACACATATCAAGGAAAATGGAAAACAAGATTTTTGTGATCTATTGTTGTCTCTGGAGTTGCATGAGGGCATAATCCTTAGTCACAACTAAGACTGGAAAATGACTAGCCTTTGCTACATAACGTAGGGAAATGGGTTTCTCCATGGAGTGCAATAGTTGCTACAACCATGAAGAAACCACAATAGATCTATCATGGAATACTGGAGCTATCTATTTAAATATTGGCTAGTGACTGCGTTGGTATTTTTAAATTTTTTTTTGTTGCGTCTCAATTCTTGTGAAATCTGTACATTATTCTGTTAATATATGCATTGAAGTATGGAGAGTGGTGCATTCAATGCATAGTGGAGATCAGAGGTTATGTTGGCATATTTCATGGATTTGGTGCTTAAAATAATTTCTATGTTGATGCCTGGTGCATATGAGCCATCCCATTGAGCTGCGAGTTCATTAATTTTGGATCCAACCGCAAGTTTGATCATCCTTTTGGGTTTTGACTGGTTTAATTCCTAGACGAAGAGGTTAAGTGAGCCTAAATATCCTTATTATATGAAAATAGAGAGTGAAGTGATTGATGGATACTATGCATTTTGTCCAACTGTAATAGCTTCTTAATCTGCAACACCTTATGGATATAGTTCGATGGTGATGACCATTAATAGAGTTGTTGTGTGGAAACCATATTCGATAACTATGCACTTTATTAAGTGTTAACGAATTTGGAGACCGAATACTGCATGAAGATGCAACCTCCATTACTGACTATCGTGTTTGTGTGAAAACCACTCTTTTGTGAGGTGCTACTGCTTCTTTTGGTGACTGCTAATGTATCAATGGAAGATTGAGTGTTCATGCTGCAACATGAGCCTTGTACAGTAAAAGAGTGGGGTTACTTTATTGCATTGAACATTGAAGTTCATCCTTTGGATATGGAGCATGCAGTGAAGATTGAATATGGTGTGTTATCCTTCAAGTGAAAAGGTTGTAGGTTCACATTCATGTAGGATTTCTTTTGATGGGTGACCAGGTTCAATGAGCTCTATGTTCACATTTCCATCGATGGGGTGCTTTGTGCGAATATTATCAATCCATGAAGAGAATCATATGGTTTTGAGAATATCACATACAATCTTACACATACAACGGTGCATAGTGAACTGAATACTGATGCGGTTGATATGGAATGTTGATGTATTTGTAACTTTAGAATGTATTCACTTGTATATCTTATGTATTGTACCCCGATGTTCCTGTCGGGAAGTATCAGTAATGTAATTGAGTCATGTCATACCCCGATGTTCCTATCAGGAGAATCAATAATGTAAACAAGTCATGTAAAGTCATAGAGGTTAAACCTCCTAGTTGATCAGTGGTTAAAGTCCCCGCAGTTGTGGGGCACTAGGGTTATTAGAATCTCCTAGAGAATTCAGCCCTGGTAAGTTATTGTCAAGTCAAAAACTAGTATAAATAGAGAGTGAGCCTATCTATTTATCATACAGTCACTCACACTCAGTTGTAGTGCATGAGTGAGAGAGAAGGAGCTGGGATAAGAGAGAGAACAACTGTCGGAGATGATCTTACTGTCTTTGGGTTTTACTGTTGCTATTGGTGCTTATTCTATCTCTGAGGAAGTTGCGAGGTTTTCTCCTTTATGGTTTCCCCAAACAAAATCTTTGTGTCTATTGTCTATTGTGATTGATTGATGTGCATGTTATTCTCTCGGATAAGATCCCAAGATAATACTGTCTAAATTGATAAAAATCTAACATGGTATCAGAGCTAACCTGAGAAGAAGACACTGTGCATCTGTGGAATCTAGGGCTTCTTAATTTTTGGGTCTCTCTCCACAATCCATCAGCAAAAGGAAGCTAGGATGAACCTCCATTGAAGGGCGCATCTTTCTGTCAAAGCAGAATCTGATTCTGTGCATTTTTAGTTTTTGACCTACCACTACAGCAGGAAATTAGGACTTTTCACTAAAGAGGCATTTTCGAGTGAGCCCAAGCTAGGATTTATCTCCTACTCAAAATATAAGTTTAGAGACAAAAATCAAGGTTTTTGGTTGGGTAGAACTCTAGGAAAGTCAAACCCTAATCTTCCCTAGAACTAGAAAACCAACACTGCAGAAGATCAACTGTAGGTCTAGTTTGCAGCTTCTCAAATTGGTAAGATCTAAATATTTTGTATTTCCATTTGAGCTTCTTAGTTAAGATGCCTCATCACACCAAGCTTGATGAAAAGCTTGAGGGAGATGATAACTTCTGAGCTTGGAAGTATAGGATCTTCCTGGTTCTGGAAGAAAATGAGTTGGACTCTTACATCAGTGAAGAGGTTCCAGTTCCAGAGGGAGATGAGGCTAAGGCCTTACACAAAAATAAATTGGTCATGGATAAGAGGATTATTGATGATTCAATCAAGGATCACCTCATACCACAGGTGTCCTCCCTAAGACACCTAAAGCAATGTTTGATGCCATGACCAAACTGTTTGGAGGAAAGTACATAAATCAAAAGATGAATTTGAGGAACCAGTTGAAGAATGTGAAGATCCAGAATGCGGAGACCATATAGTCATACTTTACAAGGGTATCCCAGATCAAAGAACAACTTGAAGTAGTGGATGAAGAAGTGGAGAATGCAGAGATTGTGATGACCACCTTGAATGGTCTCTCTAGGTCATGGGACTCCTTCATTCAAGGGATTTGTGCTAGAAGAAAGCTAGTCACCTTCAGTAGACTGTGGGAGGAATGCTCACAAGAAGGAGCTCGAATAGTAACCCGAGAAGAAAATATGGGAAGTGAAGATCAAGCTCTCACAGTACACTCCAAGAAAACCAGAAGGGAATATCATCATTCCAAAGGTAAGCATTCTAACCAAAAAGATAACTCTAGAAAATCTAACAAATATTTATCTAAATACAGATGCTTTACATGTGATGAAAGAGGATACTTTGCAAGAGATTGTCCCAAGAATAAGAATAGCTCTCACAAGAAGAAAGGAAACAAGAGAAGACATCACGCTCATGCTACAGATGATGATGAACCTTCCACAAAGAGAATCAAACAAGAAAGTGATGATTCTTCAAGTGATGAAGAATATGTTTTGATTTTCGTTCTCATGGGAAATATCACACATGGAAGCAATGATTGGCTTATATATAGTGGGGCTTCTAAACATATGATAGGATTCAAACAATCCTTTGTGAAACTGTCTAAACATGAGTCACCTCACAAGGTGAAACTTGGGGATGACTACCAGTATCCAATAAAAGGTAGTGGTGAATCCTCCTATAAGCTAGACTCTGGAAAGTCTATGAAGATGAAGGATGTCTTGTTTGTACCAAGACTAAAGAAGAATCTCCTCTCCATATCTACATTGGATGCAAAAGGCATAAGGGTTGCATTCGTAGATGGCCAAGTTCTTATGTGGCCAAAGGGAAAGACTATAGATGATGCAGTTGTGATTGGAGAGCAAGAGGGAGGATTATACAAATTGAAGGGCCAACCAGAAAAAGCTTTGTTCCATGACTCAATAGAACCAAATGAACTTTGACATAGAAGGCTTGCACATGGGCACTATATAGCACTACCACTTGCAAGTAAAGCCATTGAAGGTCTTCCAGAAATACAGACAAAACATGACGGTGTATGCAAAGGATGTGCGAAAGGAAAGAACACAAAGAATACATTTCCAAGTAACGAGAGCAAGGCAAAAGGAATCTTGGAAATCATCCACTCTGATGTATGCGGTCTGATGTCATCCAGTTCATTGAGTGGGTATGTATACTATGTTTCTTTCATTGATGATTTTTCTAGGAAGACATGGATATACTTCTTGAAGAACAAAGATGAAGTATTTAGTAAGTTCAAGGAATTCAAAGCCTTGATCGAGAACCACACAGAAAAGAAGATCAAAACCTTTCGATTAGACAATGGCAGAGAATTCACATCAAATGAATTCAAAGAGTTATGCAGATATTTAGGGATTAAGAGGGATTGACCACTCCATATAATCCACAACAAAATGGGGTTGTAGAAAGGAAGAATATAATGATCATGGAAGCTGCAAAGGCAATGCTTCATGATCAAGACCTTCCCATGCATCTATGGGCAGAATCTTCCAGGACAACGATGTATGTACAGAACCGTAATCCACATAGAGTACTTGAGAACAAGACACCTGAATAAGTCTTTTCCGGCAAGAAACCAAAGGTTAGCCATCTTAGAATATTCGGCTGTCCAGTGTACATACACATTCCAAAAGAAAGGAGGACAAAGTTAGATCCTTATGGAAAGAAGGGTATATTTGTGGGATATAGTGAAAGATCAAAAGCTTACAGAATATACTTCCTAGGATTCAAGAAGATTGACATAAGCATAGACGTAACATTTGATGAAGATTTAGCTTATAGCAAATCCAGAAAGAGACTAGTTGAAGACTTTGAAGAAACATAAGTACCTAGAATTCAAGATACAACTATGAACGATGCAAATCAAGATGAAGATCGAGAAATAGAAGAACCCCAGGAACTTGTAGATCCACCCCAAGAGAAGAATTCTCACAAGAGGAAACCTGCATGGGTACGAGAGGCTATCTAAGGTGCAGAAAGATATGGGGCTCTAGAAGAAATGCATAGAGAGAGGAAAAGAAGTAGGTCCTTCTCTGATTATGTAGCCCTATTATGTGACTTCATTGATAAAGAACCTTCCAACTATGGAGAAGCGACCGAGAAGAAAGAATGGAAGGATGCTATGATCGAGGAGTACCAGTCGATCATGAAGAATGATGTCTGGGACATTATCCCTAGACCAAAGGGGAAGTCTGTCGTGACTTCCAAGTGGATCTAGAAGATCAAGCATGCTACAGATGGTAGCATAGAGAAAAACAAAGCAATATTCATGGCTTGTGGCTTCTCCCTGAAATAAAGAATAGATTATGAAGAAAATTTTGCACTTGTATCCATATACACTTCCATCAGATCAGTACTTGCTCTAGCTACAGTAATGAAATGGAAGATACACTAGATGGATGTCAAGACTGCTTTCTTGAATGGTGTAGTGGAAGAGGAAGTGTATGTGGAGCAACCACTAGGTTTTGAGACACATGACATGACTAGGAAGCTTGCTGTCGAGTTCGAGATGAAGGAGTTGGGTATGATGCACTACTTCGTAGGAATGGAGGTGTGGCATATTACAGATGGAATCTCTCTGGGACAAGGGAAGTATGTAGTAGAGATCCTGAAGAGGTTTAGGATGATTTACTGCAAGGCCATAACCACAGCTATGGCATCAAACCTGAAGCTATTGAGTGATGCTTCATCAGAGACGGTTGATGCTACGATGTATAGTCAGATGATTGGGTCCTTGATGTACCTGATGAATACGAGACCAGATATTTGCTTTACTGTGGACACATTGAGCCAGTTCTTGACAGATCCGAGACATGGTCACCTGATTGTTGCAAAGCATATTATGAGGTACCTGAAGGGAACTGTTGATTATGGGCTCAAGTATGAGGTGAATCAGAAGATTAAATTGGAAGGTTATGTTGATTCAGATTGGGCAGGCAGTTCCATATATAGGAAGAGCACTTCAGGGTGCTACTTTGGTATGGGATCAGGTGTGATCTCTTGGTTTAGTAGGAAGCAGTATTGTGTGGCACTGAGTACAACAGAAGCATAGTATGTCACAGCTTATTCGGCTAGTTGTGAGGCAGTGTGGCTGAGGAAGATACTATTTTATTTATTTGATCTCCAGTTGGATGCTACTTGTATATATTGTGACAACCAGAGTTGTGTGAAGTTGTCAGAGAACCCGGTGTTCCATGACAAGTTGAAGAATATCGAGATCAAATATCACTATATCAGGGATATAGTGCAGAGAGGAACAGTGAATCTCCAATATGTTGCGACAGACGAGCATATAGCTGATGTGTTGACCAAGCCATTGGCCAGAGTGAAGTTTGAGTACTTCAGAGAGAAGCTTGGTGTTCTCTAGATCGAGGTTCCCTCCAAGGGGAGGTGATGAGTCTGAGATCCTTTTTGACATGGTAGGATTGGTTCCTTCTATGGTTAGATATAAGTGCAGAGCCTTTATGACTGGGTTAGATGTAAGTGCAGAGCCTTTCTGATTGGGTTAGATGTAAGTGCAGAGCCTTTCTAACTGGGTCATATGTAAGTGCAGAGCCTTTCTGACTGGGTTAGATATAAGTGTTGAGCCTTTCCGACATGGTGGCAGGCTGGGCCTCCCATGGTTGGATGTGAGTGCTGAGCCTTTCTGACATGGTGGCAAGCTGGGCCTCCCATGGTCGGATGTGAGTGCTGGTTCTTTTTGACATGGTGGCAGACTAGGCCTCCCATGGCCAAATATAAGTGCTGGACAAGCCTTTCTGACATGGTGGTAGGTTGGGCCTCCCATGGTCAGATGTGAGTGTTGGGCCTTTTTGACATGGTGGTGATGTGTTCCTCCCATGGCCAGATGTGAGTGATGGGCGTTCTTTTCTGACATGGTGGTGGATGTGTTCCTCCCATGGTTAGATGTAAGTGCTGGGCAAGCCTTTTTTATTGGGTCATATATAAGTGTCGAAGAAGATGAAGACCTATATGGAGGCTACACCTACAACCAGCATGAAAAAGGGCTGACTCTATAGAACTTCCTATGATGAGTAGAATTGAGATATAACACTAGTTGATCGAGATACCAGAAGTAGTAATGATGATTATCTAGTGATGGTTCAGCTTTGATGATGATCTAGTGATGATCCAGTTTCTATGATTAAGTGATGATCTAGCTTCGATGATGATCCCATGATGATCCAGCTTTGATGATGATCCAGACTTGATCCAGAGAAGAAGACTTGTGTTGATGAATTGTGTTAAGAGAATACCTTCCTAGTTAAGAGGGAGTGTTGATGTATTTGTAACTTAAGATTGTATTCACTTGTATATCTTATGTATTGTACCCTCGATGTTCCTATCGGGAAGTATCAGTAATGTAATTAAGTCATGTCATACCCCGATGTTCCTATCTGGAGAATCAATAATGTAAACAAGTCATGTAAAGTCATATAGGTTAACCCTCCTAGCTGATCAGGGGTTAAAGTCCTCACAGTTGTGGGGCACTAGGGTTATTATACTCTCCTAGAGAAGCTAGCCCTGGTAAGTTATTGTCAAGTCAAAAACTAGTATAAATAGAGAGCGAGCCTCTCTATTTATCATACAGTCACTCACACTCAGTTGTAGCACATGAGTGAGAGAGAAGGAGCTGGGATAAGAGAGAGAACAACTGTCGGAGATCATCTTACTATATTTGGGTTTTATTGTGGCTATTGGTGCTTATTCTATCTCTGAGGAAGTTGTGGGGTTTTCTCCTTTATGGTTTCCCCGAGGAAAATATTTGTGTCTATTGTCTCTTTTGATTGATTGTTCTCCATATTATTCTCTCAGATAATATCCTAAGATAATACTGTCTAAATTGATAAAAATCTAACATGGAAACCCTAATTCTATAAGTTATTGTTACACCTCTATCTAATTTCCATGAAGACCTTTGCTAGTGGTGTTGAATTGTATGGAGTTGGCTTGTACTTTTCCATGTATCAGTTTTGTGTAACCAAGAAGTTTGTGTGATCTCATTTATGATGGAGATCATATCGGGTTGCGACCTCTCCCCTGTTAAATATTAAAGACAGTAAGCAGAAGATGGTGGAATACACAATGGGAATATTTATTTCCTTCTGATTATTAGACTCAATCAAGATGAAGAGTTGTTGACCAATGCTTTCAACACCCAAGATTCCCTCAGTAGAGGTCGAGGTAGAGGAAGACGAGGTAGAGGAAGAAGAGGTCGAGGGACTCCTCATACAGAGGACAAAACCAGTCATGAACATTCAAATCACTTAGAGCACTCTCACAATTCTCAAGGTCAGAGGGGAAGAGGAAAGATATGTACCTATAAGTCCAATATTCAGTGCAACTACTGTAAGAAGTATGGCCACTATAATGCAGAACAAAGCAAGCATACCAGAACAATGGTGGAGCCAATGTGTCCGAAGGAGAAGAAGGATTGTCAGAGGTTATGTTCCTTGGTTTGAAGTGATTGTATGGTGAAATAATATGTGTGAATCGTTGATGCGATGATCATGGAGACTATCTCTCTGATCGATGTGAAGATGATTCATCCATTTTTGGAAAAATGTTGTTGGTTTTGACAATTACCTTCGAGAAGAATTTTTCCAAATGGAAGATGGAGAAGCTTTTAAAGAGTTGGATTGGAGAATAGATTGGAATACAATAGTTGAAGTTGAATTCCAACGTTGTGGAATTATGAAGAGATGTTACATTCCTCTCCATGGCTGACATTAGCTTTGATAAAATTCCAATAAAACAAATACTTTAAGCGGTAGAGGGCCTCATCTCATTTAATGCTATGGGCCCTTTGACCACAAAATCATTATTTCCAAAGTGAGGATGAATAAATGCAAATAAAACATAAGCTAGAAATAGACAAGTGGATTGAGGATTACCAGGGATGTTAAAATCTAAATATTGAAATTATGTATTTTTAGTATTTTTTATATTTTTAAGTAATGTAGAGCACAATCCTTTTTAACCTTAATTATTTTCAAGATTAGTATTATTAATTTTTTTAGTGGTCAAATTACATAGTAAACCATTACATAGTATACCCCCACTTTTTAAAAGTTTTGGATTCCACAACTTTATTTTGAAAATACCAAGTTAGTGAGTAAACCCTAATCATGTTAGACAATTGATCACTCCTTTACACAAGAATTTGTCTTCTTGTTATTCTTGCAACATCAGGTAGCAAAGTCGGGGACATTGCCACCTCGTGGCTCTTGTCATGGTATCATATAAAGAAATTTACATTTATTAAATAGTTACTGCATACATATTTGTCGAGAGTATTTATATATTTATAGTGGCGGTTTTAGGAGTTATGTAATATTCATTAAGTGTCATTATGTTCACATTTTCATTTTATTAAATGTAATTTTAGCTTCATTTTTTAAAAGAAAAGTTATGTTTTAATATATATTTGTATATAATGTTATATTAACATGTTAGCATGAAAATGGATGTGATTGTGGGAGCAATATAAGTATTAATCAAAAGGCTTTTATTTGGCTATAATATGGTAAATAAATTATTGTTGAAATTATAATTTGTAGTGCTCAAATCATAATTTTAGAGATTTGAATAGTTTAAAAATGGGCATTTATAGAGAAGCAATTACAATTACTAGAATTACAATATTGTTGAAATAACAATTTCCAAGAACAATTTTGACCATATATTATACAAAATTGCAACAAAAAAAACAAAAAAACAAAAAAACAAAAAACAAAAAACAAAAAAATGTTTTTGTTTTCTTTTATCCTACGCGATGATTGTTATGATCATAAATCAAATAACATTTATAAATTAAATACTTTTTTTTTCACAATGGAAAGGACAACTTTATATTAATAAAGTTGTGTCATAATACAACAGAATTTTACATGAAAATCAAAATGTCAGCTGAGAGTCTTCAACACATACAACCATTTTGTTCAGTATTGACATGTACACTGTCCAATAAAATCCCCCTCATACACTAGGTAAATATTAAGACTATCTATCATAAGTACAATGTCCATGATAATAAATTTTTTTTTAGGTCACATATCTTAGTCCAAAGAATACTACAGCCAAGAGTGGCAGGAAAAAAATCAGTATAGACTCAATTGTCCTGAATCTATAAGACATCCATCAGAAAGTTATTCCCAAGCAATCATACCTCCCCCGATACCGATAACCTGCTTGGAAATACTATCATCTAGCATAAAATTCCTTGTAGATGTGGAGAAAAGAAAGGTTGTTAAAAAGACCAAGAAGCCTCTTTACACAACCAAGCCAGTGATATAAAGCCATGGATTGTATAGTGTGTGCCTCCATTTCCTAGTCCACAATGACCTTAGAGTCCCCCATCACAAGCAACCTTGAAATGTGTCTCCTTCTGGAAAAAAGTTAGAATCCCCATAAGGACAATAGTTAAACTTTTGTATTTGTACCCCATCCCGCATCCATATGAAGCACAAACAAATGTTTTAAGTCCATCTTCAGAACCATGCCAACCCCACAATTGCCATCCTTTTTCGCCCCATCAAAAAAACCAACCAAAGCATTATCCCCCAAAAGTGAATAACTAATGTTCTTGGACTTTGCCTTTACCAGAAATACTGTTGAATTATCAAGTATAGAGCAAGCCTTAAGACAAATACATATGAAATCCACTGGAGCCTGTTGAAAGATATGAGAATTTCTGGCTGGCTCCATACTTCCCACATGAAGATCATTGGATAAGCAAGAGAAAAAGTAGATTTTTTAAACCATAGCTTCAGATTGTCCACTACAACAATAACATCCCAATGCCAAGGACAATTTATATAGAAGCAAAAGAACTTCCAAATATTCTGAAAGAAAGAGCAATCCCCAAACATGTGTTCTACCGTTTCCATGGCAAAGGGACAAAACACACATCGACTAGGACCTGAAAAGCCACGAAGTTGAAAAGAGTCCCATTTCAATATTTTGTGCATGACAGATCCAGATAAAACATTTGATCTTCAATGGAATCTTAACTTTACATAGATTAGTAAACCACCAAAGAGACTCGACCTCCCAATTCTGCTTAATCAGAGAGTGGTAGGCTAATTTTTCCGAAGCATCACCAGTCTGTTTATTTGTAGACCAAACCAAATTATCATACTTCTCCATAAGAACCATTCCAACCACATAAATATGATGTGCGTATGATTCCCATTCCATATCTAAGTCCCCAAATAGACCGAGATTCTTCGATGAGAGCCATCCCGGTTCAGAATCCTCACCTTCAGCATAAACTTGTTTTAAAAGCACCAGTTTCCTATGATGAAGCTGTGTAATGAGTGCCTGGGATAATATATAATTATGTTGAATTCCAAAAATCAGATCAAACCCAATGTAAAAAAGACTACCTCTCTCAAATTTCCAGCAGGTATCTTGAATAATGAGAGGTAGAGAAGAGATCGGATGGTGCCAAATGACCGATTAAGAAGAATACTTAAAATTTGCTTCCCAAAGCCATAATTACCATGGTAAATGTCTCATATATTTGGATTTTAAAATATTCCTTGAAAGACCAGAAACCATAAGCCCTCTCCATAGACTTTTTGCACACAAAGAAAAATTGAAAAAACTAAGTCGTTGGATCCCCCATCCACCCCAAGAATTTGGCTTAGAAAGTGATTCCCAACTAGAAAGATGGATCTTTGTATCCTCCTGTGGTCCAACCCACAAAAAATGAAACATCATACAATGAAGAGACGTAAGAATCCCCTCAGGTATCGGGAAAAGAGAAAATCAGTATACAGGAATACATTGAAGGATCAAGGTAACCAGAGTGATTCTTCCCCCGAGGGATAGCCACCTCGACGTCCATTGCTTCATATGCATTTGGAATTTACTAAGAATCCAAGCCCAATCCTCCCGTAAATATTTATTGGGCTTAAGATAAAATCCAAGATAAGAAATACCCAAGTCAAGATGCATCAAATTGTAAGGAAAGAGAAGAGAAATATCATCAATAATCCCTTGGTCAGAACCATAATGGCTAATACATTACTTATGAGAACTTATGGAAATTCCCAAAGCCCCACAAAAAAGATCAAGGACTTAATATGAGCCCATTTAGAAATAGAACCGTCACCAAATATCAACACATCATCAACAAAAAGAGTATAAGTCAAAAAATGGTACCCACCACTTGAATACCTTTAATCATATTTGATGCCTTTGAATGTAGAAGGATCCTACTAAGACCTTTCATGACCAATAGAAAGAGATAAGGCAAAAGAGGGCATCCTTGTCATATGCCATGAGACCCTTTAAAAATGACGAAGGTGAGCCATTTATCAACACAACATAAATGGGAGAGGAGACATAGGACACAATCCACTGAGTTAGGTCCATGGATAGCCCCACCTGAAGAAGAATCAACCCAAGGAATGACCATTCAACCTTATCATAATCCTTCTCTAAGTCCAACTTTAAGATAATTGCAGATAACATCTTCGACTTAACTGAGTGTAATACTTCTTGAACAATCCCAATAGCATCAAGAATCTGGCAATTCGGTAGAAAACCAAACTGTTCAACCCACATGTACCTTCCCAGGATAGGTTTTAATCTTTCTGTAATAATCTTAGTAATAAGATTATACAGGATATTACTTAAAGCTATCGACCTATAGTCAACAAAAGTGACAATTCTATCCAACTTTAGAAGAAGGGTAAGATAGGTAGTATTCAAATTATCAGGAATAACCCCCAAACATATAGAATACTCGATGGCCTGAACTAGTTCCATAACCATCAAATCAAATAAATGTAGATAAAATTCCATCGTCCATCCATCAGGCCCCAGACTCTTGTCCTTAGCGAAGCCTTTCAATGTCTTCAACACCTCGCCCAACGTGATGGGACCCCCAATAATTGCACAGCCAGAGCTGTTAAAGAAAGTGGGGTAATGCTTAATGATGTTCACCTGATTACATATATTTGATAATTGAGGATCCCTATATAGATTAGAGAAGTACTTGTTTGCCACCGTTTTGATGGATCTTAGATTAGAGACCAAAGAGTCCTGGTTATCTTTTGCTTCCCAAATCGAGTTAGTGAGCCTTCTCCTATTTGCGAAGTTATGAAAAAACTATGTATTGTCATCACCAACCTTCAACTATATGGCTTGAATTTTCTTCCTGAGTGTTTCCTACCTGTGAGAGAGATACCTCTGCTTTTGCGAAAAAAGATCCTTAAGAGCTGTAGAATGTTCCTTTGAAAAATAACCATCATCGAAATCCTCCTCAAGTGTTTGAATGGAATTTTCAATCTCGAATAAGGCACTGTCATATTTTTGTTTCATCTCCTTCTCCCAACCAATAACCAGGGGTCGAAGCTTATTCAAGTTGTATATCAAAGTCTGCATCGGATGGAGGTGTGGAGGAACATCTGTAGTTAATCGGCCCCACTGTTCCACTACCAAAGAGTTGAATCCATCCTCAAGAAACCAATTCTGATTAAATTTGAAGGGATAGGAAACATAACTACGATGAAAGTCCAATTGTAAAATGATAGCTTTATGGTCAGAAAATCTAGAGGAATAGTTCCAGGAATGGTACCTAACTATCTGACTTCACAAGGATTCTGCCATAAAGAAATGATCTAGTCGTTTGGAAATCCTGACATTACCACATCTTCCATTTGACCATGTAGGAGAAATGACCTTCGGTGCAACATCTAGTAACTGGGCATCCCCAAAAAGAGACACAAAATAATCAGCCAAAGGGTCAAGCGAGCATCCAATCCCCCATATCTCAATCGAAGATCAAGTGAAATCTAAGTCCCCCGCAGAATAATATAAGGTAAAGTGAGTAAACTAGAAGCCTTTACTGAATCCCAAAAGCATTTCATGTTGGCATACAACCCATAAATATTGATAATATGAAGTGGAATATTAAGACCTTTCAGTTTTCCAAAAAGGAGGATACCTACACAAGAGTTGAAATCCTTGAGGTCATCCAAAAGAGGATTCCAGGCCACCAAAGTGCTTCCTGAATGACCCAAAGCATCAATAGAACTAACCCGTCACCCCGGTCTTAAGTGTAAGAAACAATTGTAGGTAGAAACCCATGAAGACACCGTTTTCTTAAGATGGACCACAACCAAACATAAAGAGTCAAGAAGTGTTTTGATAGCATCTCATTTAGGGCCATCACCAAGTCCTCATACATTAAAGGAGAGGCAATTCATTTATTAACCGATGGAAGGGCTGATGAATCTCTAAGATCCCAAGAAAAGGGCGAAGCAACAAGGACAAAACCATAATTCAACCCTCTGTTAGTCAAGGAGACAATCCTCGGGTTGTTGAAGGCTTGATCCCTAATGGATTCTTTGAGCCCTTTCATAATTCCCTTAGAATATTTCCTAGGTTTTTGAATGGAGACATTTTCAGACCTGATTGAAGAAATAGGAAAAATATCAGGACTAGCAGACTCTTCCACTACAAAGATAGGGAGAGGAGTGGAAAGGGATGAAAGAGCTACAACCAAGGTACCCTGACCCAGAGACAAAGAGTGGCAATAGCCAGGAGGGGGAGAAAGTGACAAGTCCTTTTCAAAAGCAACTTCTTGAATCAACGATAGTGAGAGATCAATATCAAGACCAAGAGTTGGATAGGAGCAGAGAGGAGGGAAATCCTAGAGACAGAAAAGTGGAGCATAATTCCCCATCGGATTAGACAGCGTGGCTTCCTTAGAACCAAGCGAAGCAACACCCAACAATGAAGCTCGATCCTCCCCCTCAACTACATTAGTAGTAACAAGCCTAGTAAGCCTATCCCCAGAACCATGAGACAAAGCATCAACTGGCCCATCCTCATCTAGAATATACAACCAACTTAAAATGTAAATGACCGAGATAAATTTTAACATAAGAGGAATCGAATATGCGAACTTACCCACGAATAAGAGAGCTGAGTCCTTGTCTAGTAGAATAGGAAAGGAGTAATATTTGTCAAGCTGAGCCAAAATGTCACTCGAGGAAAAATCATCCACTGATGGAACCATAGATGAAAGCCCTTTCATAGTACAATATTCTTTGGAATGACCTATCGATAAAAAATTATGACATCTAAAAGGAAATCTCTAGTAATATGACCTAAGAAAAAATGACCCACCATCCCAGATGACCTCCAGCACTGTCAGAAGGCCCTCTGACATGTCCATTTCCACTAACACCCATGTACATGAATGCTCAAAACTAAGAAGTTGATAATCTTCGATAATAATAAATTTACCAATGGAGTTCAGAATCCCCATAAAACCTTGCAAATTCCAACATTGAATCAGAAAGTCTGGTAAGATGACCCAGATGTGCCACTTGACCAGTTGTTCAGTGTGCGGGTTGAAATCCACATGCCATTTGCTAAGCACAAGGGATCCCTGACCGAGCACCCAAAATTGAACTTCGATAGACTACCGATCCTCTTCATACAGAAACTAAAACAATACCCAACCATTGAAAAGAGTCAATATCTTTGGAATAGACTTTAGAAGAGGCTTCGAGTGCTCACGTACCCAGGCCAAAATGACCGATCGAGACAACTTTAAAAAATCAAAATGACCGACAAGTTCCCTCCGAGATAACACCATCACCATATCCATGGTAATGTCCTTGTCCAAGATGCAAACAGGGAGACCACCCTTTACCCGTTCGAAAATAATCTTTCACGACTGAGTACGGGTAGGAGAAAAGGAGGGTTTAACAGTGGAAACAAATCCCCCTCTTGACACTCGAGACGGTCGTATGGAATCCGACACATGAGCAACCCCAAAATTGTCCCTGTCAAGAGGAGAGGGATCGTTAGCTCCAGTAAAGCCAAATATAGTGGAAAAGACTGCTTTAGAAAAGTGTACCTTTCCTTAGGGTTGGTGTAGACACCCGAATAAAAAATAGGTGTAGATGCCATAATAGGTACACCGAAAATGAGGACGCTAACTACCCTCATAACAATGCAATGAAGTGATGGGAAACCACCTTTACCAACCACAAAATTTAAATCTCCGAACTTGAAACAGAAAAAGAAAACACTAAAACCACTCACGGAATGGTATTACACCCTATTTACCAGTAACTACTGGAAGGAGGCTAAAACCCTCTGTTTTGTTAGCTACAACTGACAAGATGCTACTACACCCTATTTACCAGATTCTTACTGGAAGGAGGATACAAACACCTATTTTGTCAACTAAAATTGACATGATGCTGTTATAGCCCAAAATGACACTTCTTTTCCTGTGACCACTTTCCCATAATTTCGTCGCATGTTGACACTTCCATGACGACACTCCATGAAAATCACTGAAAAAACACCTATATTGTGGGACCCATATCTAGAGTTTTGTAACTCCTCTTGACCTATTCTCTTCACCATTGGAAATATATCTGAGTTAGCTAAAATTTTCCAGAAGACAACAAAGTCTGAAAATTCCCAAAAGTACCCTAAAAATGATATTTTTTGATGTATACGCGAGTTGCCTTAAGGAAACCCACGTATTCCACTTTGTATACGGGACTTGTTCTACATGGTACCCGCATATACCTTTGTATACACGACTATTGCCATTTCAACCCACAAATCATACATGAGTATTGTCACTACAACCCACATATATCACTTGTATACACGACCGTTGTCTCTGTAAGCCGTGCATTTTTCATGTGGATGTCAAAAATGGACATTTCTCAAATTTTGGGTAGTTTGGGTGGTTATGCAACTGACTCCTTCGGTTCTATCTACTTTGTATTCGACCCTATCTCTTCAGAAAGGTATGAATGGAGGTAGGAAGGTCGATGAGAGGGGACTTGAAGCTTTGCATTGTTATGCTGGGGGATTTGGGACTCTCATTCCCCCCACCTTTGCCCTAGAATATTTCTCCTTCTATTGTAGAGCTTGGAGGCCGAGTTCCTTGGAGAAGAGAAGTAGCAAAACCAGATCAAGGTTTCGTGAGGTTCCCAACTTGAAGAGAAGGTATAATTTTACTTCTTTTTGTGATTAATAAAGATGCGATGTCCTTCTTCTTCCCAAATCATTGTTCAATGTGTATTTGAATATCTGTTTTGATTATATGATGATGTATACCAGTTTAGGATTCATGTTTTAATGAATATAATCTCCTTTCATATAGTCTATTTGGTTTGAGGAAGTTATAACTTGTTTTACAGGTCTCTTGGGGAAGAGGAGCAGGAGAAGGGCTAGAGAAAGCTTGGACCAACTTTCAATTTATCAGGTATGGACCATACTTATCTCTAAATCTTTCTTGTATTTACTTGCAGAACTATATGCATCCACCTTTGAAGCCTAGTACGTTGATGGCCTCTTAAACCCTAGCCATAGGAAATTTTCCTCTACAACAGATACTGCTACACCCTATTTACCAGCTTCTGTTGGAGGGAGGATACAACCCCCTACAGGCCGGTTTCCTGCCCTAGCACCACCCTGCCACCCTAATATGTTTTCCGTAATCTTCCATATTCCTTTACCTTTCAATCTCTATCACACCCACTGGTCTTTGCTTCTGCTTCTATGATCTGGACCACATAGACAAATTCTCTCACTCATCCCTCTATGTATAAATACCTTCAAGTTTCCTGTGGAAGCATCTCTTTATTCTAGAAACATGCTCTTTCATTCTTCGATCGTGCCTCTTCAAGAGAACTGAATTCCTCATTCTAACACTGAGCCGTCAAGACATACACCTCCATCGTGATTCTTTAAAACAACTAAAACAATTCCTTGTTAATTGATTTACTATTTAATCTTCCAGTCGTGACCTTCCACAATCTTCATTTTCGCAACCATCATGAGCCATTGATTTTATACCGGGATTTTTCTTGACCGTAGATCTAATGTTAGGATGATGTATGTGGATTTTCAAACTATGACATTTATCAAAATGTATTTTCGCACTTAGCTTTCCGCATCAACCGTTCCACACCGTTGATCTCCTTTAAGCTCTCCGTGACCATCGATCTACCAGACGACAGGTTGGAGAACTGTGACATTTCCTAAAATATTTTTCGCGATTCTAAGCCTTCTACTGCCAGACTTTGTGTTTCAAAACTGTGACATATCCCAAAGTCTTTTCGTGATTCTCCTCCTTTTGCTTTCCATGTTTCGCATTTCGTTGGCGGACTTCGGGTTGCGGAACTGTGACATTTCCCAAAGTCTTTTCGTGATTCTACGCCTTTCACTTTCCTCCTTCCTCTTTCTTCCTTACGCATTCCATTGGCGGATTCTAGGTTGTGGACACCCATATTATTTTAGACTTTGATTTCTCATCTTTCACATTCTGCATTCCGCTTTCCGATTTCCACCTTTCGGACTTCGGGTTGCGGAAACCCGTATTATTCTAGACCTTTATTTCTCATCTTTCGCATTCTGCCTTCCACTTTATTCCGAGTCATTGATTTCTTTGTAGGTTCACTCTTAGCCTCTGATCTACGATCTAATGTTTATTGCGGATCCTCACTTTTCTTTGTGCGGAAATCATTCACCACCCTATATTTCCTCGTAGATCAAATCCTAACCGTTGATCTTTGATCAAAAGCATATTTGTGGATATTCCCTTTTCTTTGTGCGGAAATCATTCTCCGCCGTCGATCTTCTCAAAATCAACTTCCACATTTATCTCGATTGATTTGGACCATCCACATTGTCAGTAAACTATTTCTTAATGAAATTTCTCTCCCATCCATAACGTTAACTAGCTTACTAGTTAAATCTGTGAAATCCCTTAAGGGCCGTCGGATCAGAATCCCCATCAATCAACAGTGGACTTCAAATAAGATGAAGCAAATTTCATAGAAATTTTGCACACATCAAAACTTTCTTAGACTGCGCAACTTCTCCGAGCGAAATCGTTGACGACCGTTGATCTGTTTCAATGATCAACCTTATCTGTCGATCTCGATGTCATATCCCAACTATCATCTCTGATTCCGCAAGCTCAACCCTTCTTTATGTTCCACATATTTTATCTAGCAAAATCCTCCTTCAACCATTAATACTCTCCATCTCTAATCTCCACCGTACAATCTCTAGTCATATGTGCAATTGGTTTAGGCTTAATTTGGGTACTACTTCTAATTGCAAAATCCGTTTTCAACCGTTGATCTGTCCAAGATGCAAATCTTTAACTCTATGATTGAATTGATAAGTGGAATGATCAATTCCTTTCCGCAACGCTCTACACAAAGATAATTTCAATATTCTATACTTGTATCATATTTTTAAATACACACATACACATAGAGAGATTCAATTCAATATTTATGGTGATTGAAACAAAGGTATACATATTTAAAAAATACTTGCAGAGTAAACTCTGTTTTTTCATTCAAATTAACAAGAGGCACAATTTGCTCACACACACTTTCTGCACTCTCCACTTCACACTCTCTCTGTTATAACTAGATCTTGTTCTTAGTTTATCTGTTCTTTTTGTCCTAATTCTCAACCGTTTGTTTACAATGATTTTATATTTTATGTTGATTTTAAGAATTTTTGACAATCAATAATTTTGGTTGGATTTAATGCTTTTAATGGTTGAATTATTTCATATTTTAGTTTTAAGGTTTGTGTTTTGGGCTTATTAGTTAATATGTACATCTTTAAGCTTTCAAAAACTCAGAATAAAAGTTTATTGCAAGTTTTGATTCATAATCTAACTCTCATTTTTGAGTCATTTGTCAAATATTTTCATGAGGAGATTCCTGTAGCAGCTCTGTTTTTCCTGTTTTTGTCATTGTCATTGGGAGCAGATTACGAGGAGATGGAAATGAATTCAGGAAAACCAAAAGAGGTTTTTTCCACAACAGACTGATTCACAAAAGCCTCTCTCATTTTTGTAACATATATTATCATTGGAGAGATTAGAATTCATCTTTGTGGCCTATTTTCAGGGTTTGAATTATTTAATAATTTCCTGTTTTAGTCACAAATTTACAGCACGTATTCCGATCAATTGAAGAGGAATTTTGAAAAACCAAGAGAGGTTTTTGTTCATAACATACTCATTTAAAAAAAACCTCTCTTAGTTTTTGTACAGGTGTCTCGGATCGAGAGATATGAAGGCATCTTTGAGACCCAAATTTCCAGAAATTCGCCAAATTTCTCCAAATCCAATTTGCTATTTTTGGGTTAATTATCTTTAAAGATTTTGAGATATCATGGAAATAATTGATGTAACTGTTTCAAATTTTGACCTAGAAGGTAGTTATGGAACTACTTTACTTTTGTAATGATAAAAGGAAGACAAACATACAGTTTTGGGGGGATTTTTCACTCAAGGAGAGGCTTTTGGAGCTTTGATTTCTCAAGCTAGCACTTATAACTCTTATGTAAGTGGATGACTGTTATTGATCATATATAAACCGATAAGCCCTTTTACCTGTCATGCTTTTTCATTTCTGATCTGTTTGATTGCTTAGTCTACAATTTCATTTCTTGTTTAAAGGTTTATTCATGTAAATACTTGTAGCCCTTGGGTGGAATTAGTATTTCATGTGTAATGTTTATGGATTATTGGGATGTGTTTGATCCCCAGTTTATCCAACTTGCATGATTCAGTTCTGTATTAGCTTGTGGATGTTTATTTCCTCCTTGCTGATGAAATTTTTAAAACCAAAACCATAAACCAAAACCCTAAAAACCTATTTTACTTTATTTTATTTATTGAGATTGTGTTGGCTTGTTCTTTAGTAGTCTGAGAACAATTTCTGGCACTAACATCTTTGGCGCCATTGCCGGGGATGAAGCTGAAGTATATCTTCCCTAGGATATCATTATTCATCTGATTTTGAGAGGTGAACAAAGTTATAAAATCTTTTAGACTACAAGTTTTCACTGGCAACTCCACGATTAAAGATTCCACTGCAAGGAGAATTTTGTTGACATAAAAATGAAGAAGCCAAATGGAAAGACTCGGTATCAGCTTGTTACTTTCCTCCATGAGGTTTTGTTCCTATTCATCAGTTCTTTCCTATCTTTTCCATTGCATGTCAAAAGAATTATTTTTTGTTTTGTCTATTTCGATGATCATAAACCTTTAAGTACATATCCCTCTTTGGAAGAAGAAAATCTGCATTCTTCTTGTTTTATTGATGTTGATCCTATTCCTTCATTTGAAATATATGTTCAGCATGATATACATATACCCATATCTCTTGAAGTTGATTATTCTGGTCATCTTGTAGAGAATAAATTTGATCTATTACCTTCTACCATCACTGCTGAAACTTGCGAACATCTTGTTGAACCTCATTTTCAACTCACAGATTTTCAATCTAGACTCAGACAGAAGATGTTTAAACCTCTTAGGCTACCATCTCTCTTACATCCTTATCCTTCCTACTTTGTTGAATATCTTCCCCATTTTATAGGAAAAGACCATATTATAGCAGAGAAGCATTTATAATCTTTTCATAATTTCATTGATAATTTTGAAATCATGCATGGAGAAGTTGTCGTGAGGTTATTTTCGAAATCCTTTGCTGGAGATGCTGGGTTTTGGTTTCGAAATTTAAAAGCTGATTCAATTGGATTGTGGGAAGAGTTACATGATGTCTTTTTGAAGTATTGGGGTAAGAATAAATCTTATGATCAATTTCTTTCTAAATTTTATAGTTTGAAAAGAGAGAGTGATGATCCAATTACTAAATTTAATTGGAGGTTTCAAAGCTTTTATATCAGTATGCCTTCGGAGATCAGACCTTCGGAAAAACTTGCTATGGTATATTATGTTATGGCTCAACATTCAGATCTTGTCTTTTTCCTGTTAGAAAGGAAATCATCATCTTTAAGACAATTGTTTAAAAGGATGCAAAAGGAGTGGAGGAGAACATCCGAGCTTGCAAAATGCTTCGAGATCAGGCTCATGTTGAAGATATACAAGCTTATGAACAGGAAGAAGAATGCAGGTATCATTCAGATTTAAGACAGTTTTCTTCATCATTTTCAGATTTTCATATGAACAAGGATATAAATGACACTTGTGTTGATTCTTCATATCAGTTTGCTGACTTTTTCGATGATAATATACTTTCAGTGGATTATAGTAGAAATTCTTAGTTCCTGCTATGAGATTATCATGTTATGAAGAAGAAGTTGCTGCTCTTCAACCTCTTACTATTGATATAAGAAATAAGTTGCCATTCTTGACTTATGGTCACTTTCATAATTTTATTTGTTCAAGTTTTGATCAAGGGTTTTATTTAAAGGTCGAGAAGTAGTTTGAAAAGCTCTTGGTTTCCATTCTTGATCTAAAGTTTAAAAAGAACAGCAATGGAGAGGAAGAGAATGCTTCACTTTAAGATGACTATAATGAAGACATTAAAGTTTTAAATCGGAAATTTCATGATCCCATGGCTTCTTGGATGGAGTTGCATTTTTCAAAGGTTTGTAATGCTCCATCTTTTAGCATACTTCCTATTTCTAGTCGTAAGTATCAGCTGCCTATAGACTCTTTATTGCATTTATCACATATTTTGTGGGTTTTCTCAAACAGTAGCATGCATGAAATTATGATTCTCAGTCAAATGGTTTCTTGGCTTCACTGGAAGTATGATTACACTTGATTGGGTTGTTTCCTCCTATTAGAAGTAGGAGTAAATAGTAGAATAAGCTTGATATAAGAGCATGTAGATTCTTTTCAGTATGTTGGTTTGTAGCAGTATTTTGTCATTTCAGATGTATATGTTCAGAGTCTGAGAAAGTTGCAGAGATTTGGTAAATGGCTCCATCACCCAATGAATAAGGCACAAGGTCTACAGGTTCTTGAAGCCTCACAAGGAGGACTTCATCCCGCAGCAAGAGCCAGATGTTATAACTAGATCTTGTTCTTAGTTTATCTGTTCTTTTTTTCCTAATTTTCAACCGTTGGTTTACAATGATTTTATATTTTATATTGATTTTAAGAATTTTTGACAATCAATAATTTTGGTTGGATTTAATGCTTTTAATGGTTGAATTGTTTCATTATTTTAGTTTTAAGGTTTGTGTTTTGGGCTTATTAGTTAATATGTACATCTTTAAGCTTTCAAAAACTCATAATAAAAGTTTATTGCAAGTTTTGATTTATAATCTAACTCTCATTTTTGAGTCCTTTGTCAAATATTTTCATGAGGAGATTCTTGTAGCAGCTCTGTTTTTCTTGTTTTTGTCATTGTCATTGGGATCCGATTACGAGGATATGGAAATGAATTTAGGAAAACCAAAAGAGGGTTTTGTCCACAACAGACTCATTCACAAAAACCTCTCTCAGTTTTGTAATAGATGTTATCATTGGAGATCTTAGAATTCATCTTTGTGGCCTATTTTCAGAGTTTGAATTATTTAATACTTTCCTGTTTTAGTCACAAATTTGCAGCACGTATTTCGAACAATTGAAGAGGAATTTTGAAAAACCAAGAGAGGTTTTTGTTCATAACATACTCATTTAAAAAAAACCTCTCTCAGTTTTTGCACAGGTGTCTCGGATCGAGAGATATGAAAGCATATTTGAGACCCAAATTTCCAGAAATTTACCAAATTTCTCCAAATCTGATTTGCTATTTTTGGGTTAATTATCTTTAAAGATTTTGAGTTATCATGGAACTAATTGATGTAACTGTTTCAAATTTCGACCTAGAAGGTAGTTATGGAACTACTTTACTTTTGTAATGATAAAAGGAAGACAAACATACAGTTTTGGGGGGATTTTTCACTCAAGGAGAGGCTTTTGGAGCTTTGATTTCTGAAGCTAGCATTTATAACTCTTATGTAAGTGGATGACTGTTATTGATTATATATAAACTGATAAGCCCTTTTACCTGTCATGCTTTTTCATTTCTGATCTGTTTGATTGCTCAGTCTACAATTTCATTTCTTGTTTAAAGGTTTATTCATGTAACTGCTTGTAGCCTATGGGTGGAATTAGTATTTCATGTGTAATGTTTATGGCTTATTGGGATGTGTTTAATCCCCAGTTTATCCAACTTGCATGATTCAGTTCTGTATTAGCTTGTGGATGTTTATTTCCTCCTTGCTGATGAAGTTTTTAAGACCAAAACCCTAAAAACCTGTTTTACTTAATTTTATTTATTGAGATTGTGTTGGCTTGTTCTTTAGTAGTCTGAGAACAATTTCTAGCACTAACATATTTGGCACCATTACCAGGGACGAAGCTGAAGTATATATTACCTGGGATATCATTATTCATCTGATTTTGAGAGGTGAACAAAGTCAGAAAATCTTTTAGACTACAAGTTTTCACCGGCGACTCCACGATTAAAGATTCCACTGCAAGGAGAATTTTGTTGACAGAAAAATGAAGAAGCCAAATGGAAAGACTCGATATCAGCTTGTTACTTTCCTCCATGAGGTTTTGTTCCTATTCATTAGTTCTTTCCTATCTTTTCCATTGCATGTCAAAAGAATTATTTTTTGTTTTGTCTATTCCGATGATCATAAACCTTCAAGTACATATCCCTCTTTGGAAGAAGAAAATCTGCATTCTTCTTGCTTTATTGATGTTGATCCTATTCCTTCATTTGAAATACATGTTCAACATGATATACATATACCCATATCTCTTGAAGCTGATTATTCTGGTCATCTTGTAGAGAATAAAGTTGATCTATTACCTTCTACCATCACTGCTGAAACTTGCGAACATATTGTTGAACCTCATTTTCAACTCACAGATTTTCAGTGTAGACTCAGACAGAAGATGTTTAAACCTCTTAGGATACCATCTCTCTTACATCCTTATCCTTCCTAATTTGTTGAATATCTTCCCCATTTTACTGGAAAAGACCATATTACAACAGAGAAGCATTTATAATCTTTTCATAATTTCATTGATAATTTTGAAGTCATGCATGGGGATGTTGTCATGAGGTTATTTTCAAAATCCTTTGCGAGAGTTGCTGGGTTTTGGTTTCGAAATTTATAAGTTGATTCAATTGGATCGTGGGAAGAGTTACATGATGTCTTTTTGAAGTATTGGGGTAAGAATAAATATTATGATCAATTTCTTTCTGAATTTTATAGTTTGAAAAGAGATAATGATGAGCCAATTACTAAATTTAATTGGAGGTTTCAAAGTTTTTATATCAGTATGCCTTCGGAGATCAGACCTTTGGAAAAACTTGCTATGGTATATTATGTTATGGCTCAACATTCAGAGCTTGTCTTTTTCCTGTTAGAAAGGAAATCATCATCTTTAAGACAATTGTTTAAGGATGCAAAAGGAGTGGAGGAGAACATCCGAGCTTGCAAAATGCTTCGAGATCAGGCTCATGTTGAAGATATACAAGCTTGTGAACATGAAGAAGAATGTAGGTATCATTCAGATTTAAGACAGTTTTCTTCATCATTTTCAGATTTTCATATGAACAAGGATATAAATGACATTTGTGTTGATTCTTCATATTAGTTTGCTGACTTTTTCTATGATAATATACTTTCAATGGATTATAGTAGAAATTTCTTAGTTCCTGCTATGATATTATCATGTTATGAAGAAGAAGTTGCTGCTCTTCAACCTCTTACTATTGATATAAGAGATAAGTTGCCATTCTTGACTGATGGTCACTTTCAGAATTTTATTTGTTCAAGTTTTGATCAAGGGTTTTATTTAAAGGTCGAGAAGTAGTTTGAAAATCCCTTGGTTTCCATTCTTGATCTAAAGTTTAAAAAGAACAGCATGGAGAGGAAGAGAATGCTTCACTTTATGATGAATATAATGAAGACATTGAAGTTTTAAATCGGAAATTTCATGATCCCGTGGCTTCTTGGATGGAGTTTTATTTTTCAAAGGTTTCTAATGCTCCATCTTTTAGCATACTTCCTATTTCCAGTCATAAGTATCAGCTGCCTACTTACTCTTTATTGCATTTATCACATCTTTTGTGGGTTTTCTCAAATAGTAGCATGCATGAAATTATGATTCTCAGTCAAATGGTTTCTTGGCTTCACTGGAAGTTATGATTACACTTGATTGGGTTGTTTCCTCCGATTAGAAGTAGGAGTAAATAGCAGAATAAGCTCGATATACGAGCATGTAGATTCTTTTCAGTATGCTGGTTTGTAGTAGTATTTTGTCATTTCAAAGGTATATGTTCAAAGTTTGAGAAAGTTGCAGAGATTTGTTAAATGACTCCCTCGCCCAATGAATAAGGCACAAGGTCTATAGGTTTTTGAAGCCTCACAAGGAGGACTTCATCCCGCAGCAAGAGCCAGATGTTATAACTAGATCTTGTTCTTAGTTTATCTGTTCTTTTTGTCCTAATTTTCAACTATTGGTTGACAATGATTTTATATTTTATGTTGATTTTAAGATTTTTTGACAATCAATAATTTTGGTTGGATTTAATGCTTTTAATGGTTGAATTATTTCATTATTTTAGTTTTAAGGTTTGTGTTTTGGGCTTATTACTTAATATGTACATCTTTAAGCTTTCAAAAACTCATAATAAAAGTTTATTGCAAGTTTTGATTTATAAGCTAACTCTCATTTTTGAGTCCTTTGTCAAATATTTTCATGAGGAGATTCCTGTAGCAGCTCTGTTTTTCCTGTTTTTGTCATTGTCATTGGGAGTAGATTATGAGGAGATGGAAACGAATTCAGGAAAACCAAAAGAGGTTTATGTCCACAACAAAATCATTCACAAAAAACTCTCTCAGTTTTGTAATAGCTATTATCATTGGAGAGATTAGAATTCATCTTTGTGGCCTATTTTAAGGGTTTGAATTATTTAATAATTTTCTGTTTTAGTCACAAATTTGCAGCACGTATTTCGATCAATTGAAGAGGAATTTTGAAAAACCAAGAGAGGTTTTTCTTCATAACATACTCATTTAAAAAAAACCTCTCTCAATTTTTGCACAGGTGTCTCGGATCAAGAGTTATGAAGGAATCTTTGAGACCCAAATTTCCAGAAATTTGCCAAATTTCTCCAAATCCGATTTGCTATTTTTGGGTTAATTATCTTTAAATATTTTGAGTTATCATGGAACTAATTGATGTAACTGTTTCAAATTTATACCTAGAAGGTAGTTATGGAACTACTTTACTTTTGTAATGATAAAAGGAAGACAAACATACAATTTTGGGGGGATTTTTCACTCAAGGAGAGGCTTTTGGAGCTTTGATTTCTCAAGCTAGCACTTATAACTCTTATGTAAGTGGATGAATGTTATTGATTATATATAAACTGATAAGCCCTTTTACCTGTCATGCTTTTTCATTTCTGATCTGTTTGATTGCTCAGTCTACAATTTCATTTCTTGTTTAAAGGTTTATTCATGTAAATGCTTGTAGCCTGTGGGTGGAATTAGTATTTCATGTGTAATGTTTATGGCTTATTGGGATGTGTTTGATCCCTAGTTTATCCAACTTGCATGATTCAGTTCTGTATTAGCTTGTGGATGTTTGTTTCCTCCTTGCTGATGAAGTTTTTAAAACCAAAACCATAAACCAAAACCCTAAAAACCTGTTTTACTTAATTTTATTTATTGAGATTGTGTTGGCTTTTTCTTTAGTAGTCTTGGAACAATTTCTGGCACTAACACTCTCTATACTCATGCCTCTATCTTTTAAATTCAATGATAATCCATGTAATGGATCCTTGGTATTTTACTGATTTCATCTTGCTACCATGTGTATTGGTTATTCCTTTGTCATTCATGAACTGCTTTGACATTAATGACAACTATATTCTCAACAATCTCCCCCTTTGGCATTGATGACAATATCTAAACATTCGCCCCCTTTGACAACAATGACAAAGGATAACCTGTATGCTGTACCCATTTTTATATCGAATTTACTGTCTTCTTCTTTTTAACAACTCCCCCTGTCATCATATCTCCCCTTTGTTATCTGGACTTGGTACTAACCAATGTATTATCATTTATCTTAATATTTATTTTCTTGCAATAGGTTCTTGAATGATAATTTGAATGATAGATCCATGGACTTCCCCTGTCACTGTACTTCCTCTTGTTTGTCAACATTTTTGTGACCGAGTTTACACTCAACATTACACTGTTCTTCTTTAAAAAAAAAAAACTATATTATGTAACTTGCTTGTATTAAGAAGTCTTCACATAATCCTTGGTCTGAGATAACAACGGGATTTTATAAAAGTTTGAGAGACAAAAGTAGAAAGAACTTCCTTAAACTGATAAATATATATTTTAAAATACCCATTGTTCCTTCACAATCTTCACTGTTATTTTTACTCATCCTGACACTTTTCAATAGACTAAATTTTTATTTTTCAGATTAGTCTTGAGTTTTTCTTCCA
This sequence comes from Pseudotsuga menziesii, assembly GCA_001517045.1. Lineage (NCBI taxonomy): Eukaryota > Viridiplantae > Streptophyta > Pinopsida > Pinales > Pinaceae > Pseudotsuga > Pseudotsuga menziesii. The sequence continues at coordinate 39,120 of LPNX010744245.1, forward strand.
CTGTCAACAATTTTTATGTGTCATGACTTCAAATTCTAAGTGAACATAAAATATTTATCTTCTATTTGATTGCATACATCATGGTCTTCATGAATCACACATTTTGTTGTTCTCATGTTACTTCATATGTATTACACTTTCTCTATGTCAACCATACACCAATCTTAGCATTTAACCTTGATCATCTATTGTGTCTGATGAAGATAGATTTCAACATACTTCAACATTAGATACCAAATGATTTTTTCTGACTTTAACCCCCCCTGAGTATATGATCCCTCCGAATGTTATTTTCAAGGTTCTCTTTAAATCATGAGAGATCTTTAGAAAGGAATCCTACATTCATCACTATATCCTTCTTCATCATCTTCATCATCTTCTTCATTGACGTATTCTTTTACATCTCCATCTTGCTTTTCCTCATAATGGATGTCATTCTTATTTATGGCACTATTATGCTCATCATCATCTTTAGAGACCTCACTAATTTGAAATTTGTGTTTCTTCTGAGTTCTCGTAATCTGACTTTTTCCTCCATATCTTCCCATGAGGTATCCTGCTTACTTCTCCTTTATCATATTCTATGTTTGTGTCCTGTTTCCTTCTCAAACTTTGATCTTTTCCCTTGGTTTTGAAGTCAGCAGCCTTGTGACTAAACTTATGACAACAATGAAAATATCCATATAATTTCCCTTTATGTTTGAGGAATCTTTGATCTTCTTGCTTCACAACTTCCATCTTCTTCCACTGTTTTTGAGCTTCTATTGAAACACTCTTCCTTAGTTTACATTCTCTATCCATATGTCCAAAGTTATTACATTTGTAACACTCTATGTCATATCTTTGAAAAGGTCCAAACTGGTTATGATTTCTTCCCTTTGGTTTACTATACGTATCCTTCTTATATTCATAAACATTTTCATAAGATCTGCATTTCAGGGCTTTATGACCAAAATTATTGCAAGAGTAACAATGAACCAAAAATATCTGCTGATATCTATTTGTCATTGGTCTCATAGACACCTCATTAGTTATGTCTTTGTCATGAAAGGATGAGACATATTTCTTGCTTTCTTTCCCTTTAACAAGATTTTTTAGTGCATCATAACTTCTTTCATTTCCACCTTGGTTTGTGACAGAGGAACATTCTGGCTCCTTTACTTTGTCATATCCTAGACCAGTTTTATCATTTGATTGTCTTTGGCTACTTAATATATCATCTAAGATCCTTGAGCTGTTCTCAAACTTTGATTTGATATATTTTTCATCAACCCATTTTCTAAGTTGAATAATCTATTTTTCAAGTTTTTCAGAATCTTAGATTCTCTCCTTGAGGAGAACTACTAGATATTCTTCGGTCTTCTTGGCCTCTTGAAGCTGGTTCTTCAAGTCCATAATAATTTGATTTGTTTCTTCTTGGTAATTTGACAGTTTCTCTTTCACTTCATTTATTTTCCTACATTTTTCAATTTCATCAACAACAACCATGTATTGAGCTTCTATGTCCACTTCGGATTCCTCATCTGAATTTATCGTCACCATCTTCTTTGTAATAGAAGTTCTTCTTATTGTTCTTAAACTTATTCTTACCCATGGTCTTATCCTTATGACAACAAGATTCTTCATGATCACTCTCCTCTTGTTTTGGGTAAGGACAGTTATTGGCAAAATGTCCAATTCTTCCACAATTAAAATATTTCAAGGGTAGATTTCCTTTGTATTTCCCAGTACCTCTCTCAAGTTTATTGATGAAAAGAGCTCCATCATCATCTAGGTTCTCTAATTGGTTCTTGGATAGGGATTTAAATGCTGCCTCTTTTCTTGAGGGTTCATTATGTCCCATCCTCATCTCATATGTAGTGAAGATGCCATGTAGTTCATATACTGTCATGTCATCAAGGTCATCCTGTTCTTCTAGAGTGCATAATTTTGAGTCATACTTCATTGGAAATGTTCTTAGTACCTTTCTCACCACTTCTCTTTCTTTTAATTTTCCTCCAAGACCTCTAATAGCATTGACAACCTCATATACTCTTAGAAGGTCTTCCCCAATATTTTCCTCTTCTTTCATTTTAAGGCTCACAGACTTCCATTTATATGTATAAATCTTGGATTCTTTGATTTTAGATGCCCATTCGTAGCTAATTTTTAACTTATCCCATGCTTGTTTGGCAGTCTTGCATTGCATAAATTTTGTAAATACAAAGTTTGTCAATCCACTCAAAATTGCTTTTTAGGGCTTTGGAATTACGTTCATATTGGCCTAGTTCCTCTGGGTATGTAGGTGCTTGGTCTCCTATTTTATATTCTTTTTCAGTTGCTTCCCAAACCTTCCATCCAAGCGACATCAAATGATACTTCATTCTCACACTCCAGTATGCATAATTTTCTCCTGTGAATAATGGAGGCCTGTTAGTGGCTAATCCTTCATGTTGATCCATAATGGTTTTTAAATAGGATATTCCTTCCAGTGGCTAAACTGTTGTGAAGGAACCTTCTGTGATATCAATTGTTGAAATATTGGACAATACTGAGAGGGGGGGGGGGTGAATAAGTATTGTAAATTTTCACAATTTAANTTACTTATTAAAACACATAATCAACAAGAACACGCAGAACACAAATTTATCATGGAAGCCCAATTGGGTAAACCACCAATACTTTCTATTACTACAATATTTTTTTCCCGCTACTACATACAAGAATGGTATTGCACCCTATTTACCAGCAACTTCTATAAGGAGGATACAACCCCCTAATTTGTCCGCTACAATTGACAGGATACTACTATAGCCTATTTACCATCTTCTTGCTGGAAGGAGGTTACGACCCCCTGTTTTGTCAGCTACAATTGACAGGATTCTACTACACCCTATTTACCAGCTTCTACTGGAGGGAGGCTACAACCCCCTGCAGGCCTGTTTCCTACCTTAGCGCAACCCCGCCACCCTAATATGTTTTCTGTAATCTTCCAGATTCCTTTACCCTTCAATCTCTATAACACCCACTAGTCTCTACTTATGCTTCTATGATCTGAACCATATAGACAAATTATCTCACTCATCCCTCTATGTATAAATACCTTCACGTTTCCTATGGACACATCTCTTTATTTTGGAAACATGCCCTTTCATTCTTTGATTGCGCTTCTTCAGGAGAACTTAATTCCTCATTCTAACATTGATCCGTCGGGTCATCCACCTCTGTCATGATTCTTCAAAACAACTAAAACATTTCCCTGTTAATCGATTTACTGTTTAATCTTCTAGTCGTGACTTTCCACAATATTCATTTCTGCAACCATCTTAAGCCGTTGATTTTATATCAGGATTTTTTTTACCGTATATCTAATGTTAGGATGCGGTATGCGGATTGTCGAACTGTGAAATTTATCAAAATGTTTTTCCACACTTAGATTTTTGCATCAACCATTCTGCCCCATTGATCTCCTTTAAGCTCTATGTGAATGTCGATCTCCCAGGCTGTGGGTTGTGGAACTGTGACATTTCCCAAAATATTTTTTCGATTCTTCGCCTTCCACATTCCGCTGGTGGAATTCGGGTTGCGGAACTGTGAAATATCCCAAAGTATTTTCGTGATTCTCTGCCTTCCGCTTTCCACCTTCCTCTGATGGACTTCGAGTTGTGGAACTGTGACATTTCGCAAAGTCTTTTCACGATCCTCTTCCTTATGCTTTCCTCCTTCCAATTTCTGCCTTCCGCATTCCGCTGGCGGATTCCAGGTTGCAGAAACCCATATTATTTTAGACTTTGATTTCTCATCTTCCGCATTCTACATTCCACTTTCCTCTTTCGTCCTTCCAGACTTCGGGTTGTGGAAACCCATATTATTCTAGACCTTGATTTCTCATTTTCCGCATTCCGCCTTCCGCTTTTCTTCTAGCCATTGATTTCTTTATGGGTTCACTCCTAGCCATCGATCTACAATATAATGTGGATTGCGGATCCTCACTTTTCTTTGTGCGGAAATCATTCACCATCGTATATTTCCTCTCGGATTAAATCCTAACCGTTGATCTTCGATCAAATGCGGATTTGTGGATCTTCCCTTTTCTTAGTGCGAAAATCATTTTTCGCCATCAATCTTCTCAAAATCGGCTTCCGCATTTATCTTGACTGATCTAGACCATCCACATTGTCATTAAACTACTTCTTAATGAAATTTCACTCCCATCCAGAACGTTAACTAGCTTACTAGTTAAATCTGTGAAATCCCTTGAGGGTCGTCAGATCAGGATCCCCATCAATCAATAGTGGACTTCAATTTAGATGAAGTGATTTTCATAAAAAATTTGTGCACATCAAAACTTTCTTAGACCATGAAACTTCTCCAAGTGAAATCGTTGACAACCGTTGATCTATTTTAATGATCAACCTTATCCGTCGATCTTGATCTCATATCCCAATGATCATCTCCGATTTCGCAAGCTCGACCCTTCTTTATCTTCTATGTATTTTATCTAACAGAATCGTCCTTCAGCTGTTGATACTCTCCACCTCTAATCTCCATCATACGATCTCTAGTCGTATGTGCAATTGGTTTAGGATTAATTCAGGTACTACTCCTAATTGCGAAATCCCTTTTCAATTGTTGATCTGTCAAAGATGCAGATATTTAACTCTGTGATATAATTAATCAGTGGAACGATCAATTCCTTTCCTCAATGCTCTACGCATAGGCAATTTTGATCTTGTACACTTATATCAGATTTCAAAATACACACATACACCGTAGCCTAGATTCAAATCAATACTTATGGTGATTGAAACGAAGGTATACATACTTAAAAAATACTTGCAGAGTAGACTCTGTTTTTTCATTGAACTTAACCAGAGGTACAATTTGCTCACACGCAGTCTCTCCACTCTCCACTCCACACTCTGTCTATACTCATGCCTCTATCTTTTACATTCAATGATCATCCATGTAATGGATCCTTTGTTTTTTACTGATTTTATCATGCTACCATGTCTATTGGTTATTCCTTTGTCATTTGTGAAATCCTTTGACATCAACGAAAACTATATTCTCAACACATACATCTTTGTTTGGGGAAAGGAATTCACATTGTAAAGGGAATATAATTCAAAGTTATCATACATATTCAATAAGGGATGATAAGAAAAATCTAGTCACATCACATCGAATGCACAAGTTGGACACAAGCAACTTCTCCTTTATTCATTCCCATAAAAGTTTACGAGAAGAGTGAACAAGCAAAAGCCTTGTCTAGAATATCCTTTGGATTTAAGTATTGTTCTATTCACATTTTTTTTCCTTAAATGTAATTTTGGCTCAATTTTTTAAAAAGAAAGTTATATTCTAATGATAATATTTATACTTGTTAAATATAATATTGGTTTAATTTTTTTATTATGGTTATGGTTTTACAGTGGGGTTTGATTGTTGATTGGCAGACCTTTCCAGTTGAAGGATGACTAGATTACCGAGTCACTAGGTGTCATTTCTTGTGGTGTTAGTATGGATGATGTGGAAGGAATAAGTTGGGTCGAAGGTGGTGTGGATTGGAGTCACCTGTACATTTATAAACCTGACAAAGAATCGAGGGATAAATTAAGTGAGGTCAAATACAAGAAGGGTTGTTAGTGTGAGGGAACTACCTTACTTAATGTCGATTTGCAATATAGAGGTTGTTTGTGCGATACATAAGTATCCTGGTTTTTGGTTGTTCTTTTTTGTGGCATGAATAGTGCAGTGGTTTTTGGAGTGAGTGCACTTGATATGGAATTCAAACCATAAATAAAATTCCTCTGGATAAAAGAGGAGGGGAAAAGTTAGCTCATAGTGTTGAGGAATTTCAGTTGGAGGTACCATTTATCTCTGGGTCTCATAATGATGTAGTTAAGAATCCAGGTTAGAGGAAAAAGACTAGTGGGATGGTTGTGAGATCTAAAAGGAAATTAAAAGAATTTCGAACAAGGGCTGAGAAAATCCCCCTAGTTTTAGGGAAGGATGTTAATTTGGACAGAGTAGAAGGCTTGGATACCAAGGATTTAGTAGGGAAATTTTCCTTTATTTCAATGAACATGGTGCAAGTGATGGGATGTATTAATACATTTTAGAAACCATTGCTTGGGTACTGCCCCCGTTTCAATATATTGATGACTTAGTGGTTATGTTTTCATTTCTCGAAGGAGGAAGACTTGGAAAAAATATTTGTGTCTCTGTGAGTGATGGGTAGGGTTTTTTTGATGTTAAAAAGGTGGAATTCGACTTTCAATCCCTATAAGGAACACTTTCAAAGAGTTTTTTTAATGCTTTACTAGGATTTCCAGTTGATCTTTCGATGAAGAACGTGTTTATGGAGGTGACGAATTGTGTGGGGAGGTTCATTTTTGTTGATGAAAAAGATCTTTTGTCGGAGATAATCTATTATCCTGGATTTTGGTCAATTTGGATGTTTCTTTGGGTCTTCATGTAGAACTTTAGATCTCTTGGGGTTCAAGGGTATTTGTTCATAAACTGGATTTATGGAAGACTAATTTTAGATGTCACATTTGTCGAAATACTGGACATTTTAAGGACCAATGTCATGGTGTGGCTGTTAACCCAAAAATCCCCCACTCAGCTCTCAATGGCCTACACCACCCAAGGACACCATCTCACGACCCTCATATCACTCCATTAGACCCCTACACCCTCAAAATAGCCTGAGGATGAAGAAAAGGGCTTAAAAACCCCAAAAAGGAGCCCAAAATACTCTCCTAGGAGCTAAAGCCCTAAAAGAGGGGCTAAAACCCTAAAAGGAGCTAAAGTTAGGGCAGAAGGGGCTAGAGCTCAGACCAAGGGCTTAAAACCCTAAAACCCTAAAAAAACTATAAAAGGAGGGTGGGGGGTCACTCTCAAACAACTTCTCCCTTGCATACTGTTATGCTGCCCGTGGTTTCCTTGAGACCTTTTCCTCTCAAGCCACCCACACTCCCTCTCCTCCATTTCCATTGAGCCAAAGCTCCCCATCCAAGAGAGGTGCTTCCACAAGCTAGGGCATGGTGGCCCATTTCCACCAGAGAAGGTATAGCTTGTCATTCTTGTTTTGTCTATTTGCTTTCCTTGGTTGTTAACCCATGATTTCATTTGCAAGTTTCTTTCTTAACATTGTTTTGCAGGTATTTCAGTTTATTGTAGCTTAGTATTTGTTTGCAAGTCTTTGGAAGCGAAACCCTAACCCTTGTTTGAAGAGGGGTTCACCATTGCTTATCTCTTCTTTCTATTCTTAGTTTAATTTCTGTCCATTTACATTCCATTTTTATTTATAGTCTTTATCCACACAGGAACCTACCCTTCTGTCCTATAGACAGAAGGGATCCATTCCTGCCCCTGTAGCAAGGAGAAATCCCTGCTATAGAACTGGCGACCATACCAGGTCGATCCCACAGGATCCTTGGTCCAAATTTTTAATTTTCAAGTTTTTAAATTTTTCGCCCTAGTTTTCAAAAATTTCATGTTAAATTCGCTTTAAATACAGTTTATTTTCAGTTATTAGTACTGCCGAAGCCTCTACTAGGCAAAACCGAGTCAATTTGGCCACAGTACAAGTTACTGTCGGCCATATCTGACTCTGGACCACACAAAACCCCAAATCTGGGGCAAGGCGCTCTTATCGGGGTTGAAAGTGAGGTGAGGGCACACTTAATCCCCCAATAAGTGTGACTTCAACCCAGAAACATAGACCGCGACTGTCTGTGGATTCTGTGCGACCCCCTTGTTTGTTTCTGAAAAAATATTGCGGCCCCCTCACCAGATTTGATCAGAAATGTGCGGCCTGTCAAACAGAACTTCAATTTCAGTTTAACAGAGGTTAAATTTTAGTTTTATAGGACTATCAGTGCGTCCTAGCTGCCTCTGTCTAGCACACGAGTTCAATTTCAGTTTCAGTTTCTGTTTTCTACAATTTCTTTTATAACAATGTGTAAATTCCAACTAAATGTTAATGGCTTAATCAAATGAATGTAGCTTAACTAAAATCAACTTAAAACTAACTGTCTTGCTTACCCTTCCTCCTCTACCCAATCATCACCCTCAGGGGTATTCTGGGATACGACGAAGGGCAAGCTTGTATAGATCTAGTCCCTTCATTGAACATTCTTCCAAACCACTAAAATCAGATGACCTGGAAGGTAGAGGGGGTAGAGAAGGAGGGCTTCTCACAGCACTAAGCGTCCTCCCTGTTGACCAACCTTGCATATGGGAGGTGACCTGAGGATCTACGGATGGGCTTAGTCCCATTGTGTTGAGAGCCCAACACCTTCTCTTGGTTGAAGAGGAATATCAGTGTGAGGTAGTCATCTAGTTAGGCCATACACATTCAAGGTTAAAAAGTGTATTTGTTCACAATTTTTGATTATTCAATGCATGCATACACAATACATTAACTCTACCATGATGAATTCATAAACCATTTGCAAACAAATACACCATACCAACTAATTAACCTAACTCAGTTCATGACGCTAAGTGAGCCTTAAAATTTACTAATTTACACTAAGTACAAACAAATTTGCAGTCTTTGAGGACATAAGTCCCTGACTGCTTCAACTGTGGGAATTACTTGGGCTCTGCCCAGAAACTCATTGTAAGGAGTACCACAAGAACCCCAAAGTAGCTGGCCGCTGAGAGGAATTACCAAGTGAAACAGGCAACGACCCCTTCCGATTGAGTAGAAACACCTGTGAGGAAAAAGCCAAGCATTGTCTTCTAGCATTCTTGGTGGCTGAGTGACCACTTGCAGCCAATAGCAAGCCATTGAAACCGGGGTCCAAACATCATTCCCACCAGTTTCAGACATAAAATCTAACACAATTGATCCTCCATGCTCTTCCTCACGCCTAAGAGGCGAACCACCACCATTTGGAACACTCAATCGACACTGTTGAAGCCGTTCTCAGCGATCTCCCACACCATCAGAAGGCGACACAGCCTTTGATTCTGGTTCAGACCCATATTAGTCTGAACCAGACCTCCATACCACACCATCAAGCCCCATGGCTAGTGCAAACCTGGATCCATTTTCTGGCATAACCTTAGCAAGTGGACCTATGTCCACATCCCAACCTGTCACCCACAACCTGGCAAGTGTCCCAAGCACAATTATGCAGACTGTGATCAGTCAGCTGCCACCACCTGTAGTGACCAACCAAGCTGGCCCACTGGCAGCACACGGGGGCAGTGGCCCCTCCACCTACATTGCCCCTCCTACCACACAGGGAGGCAGTGGACCGTCCACTTACATTGCCCCTACTGTCATACATGGGGGAAATGTGCCTACCACTCATACTGTCCCCCCCACAACACTTGGGGGAATTGGCCCACCTGCAATGGTGCCACCGCAAGCACCCCCAGTTGTGCAGATGCATTATGCACCTACAAACCCCACCACCATCATAGCCCCATCCCACATCAACCTGGGGTCAAATATGCCTTTCATGGCTCATCTTAACTTGCCTGATCTGGCGAGATTAACAAATGACCCCATTTGCCATTAAGCTTTTCGGCCTCCAATGCCAACTAAGCTACCATTAGACATCCCCAAGTTTGAAGGCAAGGCAGGGGAATGTCCCCAGAATCACATTATGACATTCCATCTATGGTGCTCATCCAACAACATCGTAGATGAATCCATCAGGCTGAGGCTATTCCAATGCACCCTTATAGGTGTTGCGGCCAAATGGTACATTGAGCTATCGTAGGCCAAATACCCGGACTTCAACTCCCTAGCCTTCATGTTCCTACAGTATTTCCAACTCCTTGTCAAATATGACGAAGGGGTGGAGATCCTGTTATCCTGTTGCCAAAGCACCGCCACTCATATAATAGACCATATCCATGAGTGGCAGCGACGTCGTAGTCTATGCAAAATCCAACTTGACGACAGGATCTTCTTGGATTGGTTCCTTAAGACCTTGCTCCCACCCATAGCAAAGGACGTCGCACCTGAACGTCCTCAATCCGAAGAAGAGGCCATATTGAAAGCCCAACAGTTTGACCTTATCTATGCTCAGTATGGATACCTGTACACCGTCATTCTAGATGCTCCCCATCCGAGTACCTCCTACCGTGATGCACCGGGGGCATCCCATGTTGCAGACGACATCATAGGCTCGGTCTTCCAACAGCCACAGCACTGTCCGACACCACCTGCCATCACACCACAACCAAGCAACACGGCTAATGTTGCTTACCAAAACCAAGCTCCAGACTACGCAAGAATGATGTCCCAGTCATGAGCAACAACTACCTATGCACAACCTGCGCCACCGCAGGAGGCTCAGGCCATGGCTTGGCCAACATAGCAGTATGTGGGGCAAATTCCCACATTTGTGTCACTGCCTCCCACTCAAATCTACTATGCACCGCCAGTGCAAGCGGTTCAAGCCCCTGCCCCCGCTCCACCCGCTCCGTTGGGACAAGTGTTCGCACAACAAAACTGTCCCAACCAGCCTGCCCCCAACAATCAACAAGGGCAAGCTAGAAATAACCGACCCCACAACTAAGGAAATAACCAACCGCGGGGATGTGATCAACAACCGAACCCTCCCAAAAATGCCACGGCAAAATGGACAGCCCAAAACCCCCCACGACAAAATGCACCAAGATGTAACGCCCTGTTGTGCGCAAACCAACCATGCACACTTTGTGATGTTTATGGGCATTACATGTTTGAGTGTCCCCTCATGGTCGTGCTAAGCAGGCCATTCAAAATGAGGCCCAACAGGCCGCCAACGCTGCCAATCGAGCCCAACCCAACCCGACACCACAAGGACCTCCCCCCATGGTGCTTCAAAACCCACTACTAGTCCAAGGATTGGTGGCAACCGCTCCCCCTCCCCAGGACAATCCCAATGCTCCGGGGGCACCTCCCACAATCAAAACAAGTGTTCACCACCTGTTAGCCATGACGACTGAAGAGGTCAACTTACAAACTAGACGGAATTAGTATGGTACCACCACCGAACCCGTTGACACAGTAGCGACATCCACGTTTAAGATAGTCAATCTGCCTCTTCAGTTACCCCCATTCTCATGCCCCCCCATACGTAGAATTGCCAATAACGCCACGGCTAGAGCTGTAGTCAGCTATAGCATTGTGGATGATTTGGCCCAAACGCCAATCGCCATGTCTGCTCTTGAGGTACTTAAAATGTGCCCAACACAGCGAAAAGCCTTACTAGCTGCCCTAGGGGCAGTAGACCCCTCTGAATCCAAGTTGATCACATTCAACACGGAGAACAAAGAACCACGCATGCCATCGATAATCGCCTTCCAAATCCCGGTGTCCATCCGAAATTTGGTTATGCATTGATGCATAGTGGATGAGGGGGCATCCACGTGCGTTATGTCTACCTTGGTTTGGCAGAAACTTGGATCACCAATTCTACAACCATCCTCCACAAATCCGCAGGCTTATGATGGACATCCCACTAAAGGCCAAGGAATCCTCCCCCATGTCCCCATCACGTTAGCTGGGAAGACAGTCCTGATTGACATCGAGGTCCTCAATGCTCAACTGGACTACAATATTCTCCTCTGGAGAAGTTACATGTATGCCATGTGAGCTATTGTATCAACTGTCTTCCATCTCATGATGTTCCCCCACGAAGGGAAGATTGTGACGGTTGATCAGCTCACTAATGTCATCCCTACAACCAACACTATGGTTGAAAACACACTAGGCTCCCCATTATTGAATGTGGGCCCTGGGTTGTTTGCCGATACCTCCATGACGGCTCCTTTCCCATTAGTGTCACCACCACCACCACAAAATGAAACTACAGAATTGTGCATGGTCTCATCAAGCACCACTGCACCCAAAAAACAACCATAGCCATAGCCCCAACCATAACCACAACATCCTCCATAGCCACAACACCTACAACAGCCGCAACATCACTCACAGCAGCAACATTTCGTGTAGCCGCAACCACACCTACATCCCCACATGCAACGGTCAGGGAGTTATCTGGGCTCATCTCCAGTCCATACAATTCCCTTCCTCTTCCTCCTGCCTGGTGTCATGAGCAAGCTGGTAATGGCCACCTTAAGCCTGCCCAACTTTACATTGGGAATTCCGGTGTGGTGTCTTGATCCACCAGCTCAACCATCGATACCCTAGGTAGTCTTAACACTTGTATAGCCCATTGCGGTTGAGTCCCATCCTCCACCTGGACCTTAAAAACCAACGACCGCACCCACACCTACACCGCCCCACCCGAAAAGGGCCAGGGGAAAGAACGCCAAAGCCACCGCAGAACCTCGGCAGATCCATGCCTTGTGCCATCTGTGAACAACAGGGCCATCCAACTCAAAATTGCCCTGAAATTCCAATGATCCGTGCACATTTGGATGACATGGACACAAACGAAAACATCCCCGTGGTTGAACTCCCAACCGCACCAATAGTTAGGAACAAGGCATTGAGAACAAACCATGCTTACACCCTTTGTGGTCTGTATGGACATTATTCTCACCATTGCCAAGACTTGTCTGAGTATCGAATGGCTCTAGCCAACCTTCGATGGCATTCCCTTGAATATGATATCACTCTGATCGAAGAAGTCCATCCCCCACCCCCTTCTTCAGACACCATGTCCATTTACATGATGTCCAGTTCTACAGACCCTCTTGTCTCCACCACCACCAATGGTCCATCAGACCTGTCTCTTTCATTTTTTCCACAACCGCAGCTCCATCCGAAGCCACAACCTCAGTCGCAACCTCAACCTCAGTTACCAGGGAAACAGTGGGGTTCATTCCCGATCAACATGATCATTTTCCTTTTCCTTTTTCTTTTCCTACCATCCGAGATCATGAGTAAGTCTGTCTTGGAAACCCGCAATCTACAGGATTTCACACTGGGAGATCCTATGTGGTACCTTAAACCACCTACCCTACCTCTGAGGCCCCAGGATGTGTTGAATCATGTCCAGCCAATTGATATTATGTTGCACCTACCTCCAGGTCCATAAAAGACTCCTCTTATCTCCAGGCCTGCCCCTCTTCCTCCAACAGAGACTAGGGGAAAGGCCACAAAAACCACAACCAATACTATTTACATGATCTCTAGCACTAGTTTCCCTTTCATCTCGTCGGTTGTGGAAGATCCACCTGATCTATCTCGGCACCACTTACGCGATGACAGAGAGATCTGTAAGACCACCTTCGGTTTTACCCCATTCCATTTAAACCATAGTGTGGAATCTATTCTTCCCATAAAAGACCAGATTCTGTCACCCTGCCTTGCCCGATGACCTTCGTCTCGGCAAGGGGGCATACCTCCTTATTGACTCTGATGGATAACTCTTGGAGAACCCCCACAATGGGCTCTACCTCAATAGATTATACACTTAACATCACCAATGAGTCACTTCATTTTCTTTTCTTGTTTTTTAATGTTGTCAGCACAAATAAGGGGCAGCACCATTAACTGCCAATCCAAAGTCACCCGGAACCGGTTCGAGACACCTCTCACAACTCCGGGCTCAAATTTATATCTCTTTATGAGAGCATCATCTGATGTTTAATAAATCAATTTCAGGGCCATTTCCCACAAGTCACCTCGATTTACGAGCCATGACATGATGATGCAAGTGTCTACGGACCTGTACTTGTATCACACCTCTCGACCGCTACTCATGCAAGTTTTTGGGCCACCGTCTATTAAGGAATGTAATTTTACTTTTATTTTTGTGTTTATAATTGTCTTTTCCACCACACCTTACGCGGGCATCTGGACCATCGTCCACAAAACCCTTTATTTTTCTTGCATGTATTTGGCACATAAGTGCCCTCGGACTTGCACTTACATCGCATGTAGTAAAGTCCATCCACCGCAACACACACACACTCTCTTGACCTCTGTCCAAGAGCCACCTCAGTTTGCATGCCTCTACCGGACCGACTCGCGAGCCTCTGTCGCGATCTATCCCATGCATGTATTGGTATGTTTGAGAGACTTCTGCTCCGTCCATACTATGCGGATGACCTTTGGACCTCTGTCCACTGTCCCGACATGGGGCACCGCCTTTGCCACCGCAATCGGTTGACCATATTGAAGTTTCGTTTAAGCTCTTTTCTGACTCCTTAAAACAATGAAAAGATTGCCGAGCACAGCTGCTTCCTTTCCCACTCGCTAAAGTATAGGAAAGGGCGTCTACATCGCCTCGTTTACCTCCTTTTGCGGACAATGCAGACCAGTAAAATGAAAAGGACACCCTTGGTACACTCAAGCCAAGACCGTTCCCCTCTGCATACTTTTATGCTTTCTCGGGTAGAGGGGCCACACCTCACAAAAAATCTCATCATGGGTTGTCGTTAAGCTCTTTTCCAGCCTTCTCATCAAGAAAATATTGCCGAGCAAACTTGGTTTTGTTCATGCTCGTAAAAGTATTTGAATGACCATCTAGTCAGTATAGGTTTAACCTTTTCTGGCTTGATTGGACTACCAACGGTGAAAAAGTCTCTCATCCCATACAGGATGGGCAAGCTCTCCTATGATCCTTTTTCAGGCACAGGAGACTATCAATGAAAAAGAGCCCCCACTAGAGTCTTCTTCGTGCTTTCAAACTCTATAAAATTGAAAGCACCATCGAGCATTTACCTTCTCGGGCTCGCAAAAAATCCACGAGATCATACCATAATGGTGTCCCTAGACACCACCCCACAGAAAATAGTTTGGCATCATTCCCACATTGGGTTGCCATTGTTCAGAGTACTCTGCAATGTGTCTTCCTTAGATCCCATCATTATCAAAAGTGTCTACCTCCTCTAAGTATTTCCCATCTGCAGTGACATCCCCGGTATTACAGCTATGATGCCATTCCCATGAGTTAAGTTTCATTTGCTGCCTGGTCCACCCTGCCGTCATACTCTGAAGAAAGGAAGTTTGAGTCTCCCACACTCCCCCTGCCCCTATTCAGTTCTTTTCCCGTACCTCCCCCCCGCCCCCCCCAATTTAGTGAGTCAGTCCGCAGATTGCTTCACACCTTCTAGTTATCTCCCTCGCGCTCCTGGTCAAGGAAACATCATTTCCTTGACTAGGGGAAGGTCTCCCTCTATCGACGCCAACACACATATTCCAGAGGATAGACCCAGAGGTCCCTGTACCTTGGTTTCATTAACATCATTGATGAGTTCCTTGGACCACTTGAGAGGAGTCCTTAGTGCTTCTCGGGATGGTTGTTTCTCACATGCTCGACTTCAACTACATCATCACACTGGTGAGTTTCATACAGAGTTTGGTCCGTACAATATTTGGTCGAAGACCCTGGATGTCACCTGAATCTATCACATTGATGAGTCTACTCGAGGGACCTAAACAGGTTATGTCCCTTGTGATTTTTGGGTTGCATTGGAGATAGTGATCAGAAGCCTCAACAGTGTTTCAATATATCTTTATGATTGATGCAACATACTTGTACCACAAAGACTATGACTCTCAATCAGCGAGTCCATATAGCTATGTACCATTCCAGATCCAGTAGACCATCAGTCATGAAGATATATCATTCCATGAGAATGCCATGGGTCCAATGTACCAGATTAGCATTGTATTCAGCCTCACATGGAGGCAACCATTATTGTAACATCAGTTGTATATGATCGGCTCTTGTATTTTAGAGCATAGATCAAATTATTCTTTTGACATTGTCACGAGCATGGGGATGCCCGCCTCGTCCATATACATGTCACACATTATTTGTATCTCACCCATTGATGGGAACCATATTAATACAAAAACCAAAATCCACCATGTCCCAGCCCTGGAAGCACCACCTCTACGTAGCAAATCCTCTGATGTCCGTTGGCCATACGTTGAGCTCCTACCCTCACACATCAGGGGGCAATCTGTTAACCCAAAAATCCACCACTCAGCTCTCAATGGCCTACACCACCCAAGGAAACCATCTCACAACCCTCATATCACTCCATTAGATCCCCACACCCTCAAAATAGCCTAAGGATAAAGAAAAGGGCTTAAAAACCCCAAAAAAGAGCCCAAAATACTCTCCTAGGAGCTAAATCCCTAAAAAGGGGCTAAAACCCTAAAAGGAGCTAAAGTTAGGGCAGAAGGGGCTAAAAGCCCAAAAAGGGGCTAGAGCCCAGACCAAGGGCTTAAAACCCCTAAAAAAACTATAAAAGGAGGGTGGGGGGTCACTCTCAAACAACTTCTCTCTTGCATACTATTATGCTACCCATTGATGCCTTGAGACCTTTGCCTCTCAAGCCACCCACATTCCCTCTCCTCCATTTCCATTGAGCCAAAGCTCCCCATCCAAGAGAGGTGCTTCCACAAGCTAGGGCATGGTGGCCCATTTCCACCAGAGAAGGTATAGCTTGTCATTCTTGTTTTGTCTATTTGTTTTCCTTGGTTGTTAACCCATGATTTCATTTGCAGGTTTCTTTCTTAACATTGTTTTGCAGGTATTTCAGTTTATTGTAGCTTAGTATTTGTTTGCAGGTATTTGGAAGCGGAACCCTAACCCTTGTTTGCAGAGGGGTTCACCATTGCTTCTCTCTTCTTTCTGTTCTTGTTTAATTTTTGTCCATTTACATTACGTTTTTATTTTCAGCATTTACCATTAGCAGGAACCTACCCTTCTGTCCTATAGACAGAAGGGAGCCATTCCTGCCCTTGTAGCAAGGATAAATCCCCGCTACAGTGGCGAAAAAAGCAATCCTAGACAATGTGGAAGAGGACTTTGAAGAATTTGTTGAGGGTTTTGACGGGTGCAGGTTCAACAAGAATTTTGTCTCCAAGTGAATCTACAAAAAATTGACAAGTGGCTACTGGTAGTGATTATTTTCCTACGATGGTGGATATTTATTTATATGGTAAGTTAAAATCCCTTTTTGCCTCCTTTTATGAATATTTAAATGAGGAATAAATCATATTGTTGGATGGGGTAGAGGAAAGATATAATTTGGCATGCTCAAACCACTCTGGTGATTTTCTTTCCAATCCCTCTTAGAATTGGACGATTGGTGATTTGTTAAATTATGCTGTTCCTAGAGAGAAGGAGGTTTTATGTGGTAATTTGATGTCGATCCTGGGATCTCATAAAACTTTGAAAATGAGACTAGGATCGGGGGCCAATAAAACAATGGGTTTCTGGATCATTCTATTATTTCTTTGTCAAATTCCGTTGATAGGATGGGTACCTGGGTGAATCCTACTTTGGAGAAATTTGATTTGGGTACTCGGGTTGAAGATGATCACATTACTACTTCGAAGGAGGATGTTGAGTCTTTAAATCCTATTGTCAATTCTTTAATCCCCTCTTACAAGGAAGTGTTGTAAAAAACACCATTAAATATGTATAATTCATATTTTGGTATGTTAAAGTCAAATATAAAGAGTCATCTTTTGTCGATCTGAATGTATTGTTTGGAAAAAAGGAAAAATTGGAAGAAAGGTGTTGTTCAAGGTGGCTTAGCTTCCTCATAATCGACCATTTCTTAGTATTTAAGCCCTTTTTTGGTAGGAGACTATTCTTGTGGTGTTTATAAGATGGAAGTTCAATTAAAACTCCCAAGCCCCTTAGAGAAAATGCGTCATTGAACACTGGTTCTTAATGATATTAATGTCTTTCAATATTAGAGGGGTGGGGGGGAGCCCAAAATTCCATTCTCTCAAAAGAATTATGAAGGTGTAAAGTCAAATATTCTTCTTGTTCAAGAGACCATGGTGTATGGAAATAAGGTGATGTAGGTTTTCTTGAAGATTATTTAGGTTTGGTATTGTTGTATTGTTGATGCGTCGAGAATTTCTTGTAGTTTGTTGTTTGCTTGGAACCCTTGAATGGAAAATATTAAGGCTTATTTGTCGTGTGTAGGAATTCTGATAGCAGGTCGTATTCGAGGCATGGATCAAGACGTAATGGTGGTAAATTGTTATGGTCCCTGTAATGGTAGATGATAATTTTGGAATGACGATCAATATAGTGGGATCTTGAAAAGTCATAACCTAATATTTGGTGGAAAATTAAACCTTACTGTAGTAGGAAGAGAGGTTTGGGGAGTCAATGCCTAATTGGATCCTCTAGCAGGATTGTTTTTCCAAATGTTCGAAGATTCTAATCTTATTGATATTATGCCAAATAATACGTTACCATCCTGGAGGAATGGCCACATAGGTAATTCAGGAGTGGAAAAGAAACTTTCTTGTTCCTTTTGGTAGAGCATTTGACCGATAGAATAGGAAGATATAATTGATTGGTTGTCAATGTTAATCTATCATACCATATACTTCTTTGTATGCAACTGGAAGGTTGTATTTTAAGAGTTTCTTATCCCTTTAAATTCAATAATTCTTGGTCATAATTAGATGAGTTTAACTAAATGATTAGAGAAAAGTGGAAAGAGGTAGATCAGGTTGTGGGAGAATCTGGTATGCATAAAATGTCTCTCAATTTAAAATAAATTAAATATTTAATAATTCATTGGGAAAATAAGCATAAACATTTAATGAGAGAATATATTATTAATATTGAGGTAGATATTCTCTCTATTTTTACTAGGAATGGGGCACACATATTCATTGATTTGGAAAAGGAAAAATTGGGTATCTTGGAAGTTAGGAAGTCTCCAATTATGTGGATGGAAGAGAAGGTTTGGAGTCTTAAGAGTCAGATAGTGTGGTTGAGCCAAGGAGACAATAATACCTGTTTCTTTCATAAATATTTTAATCATCATAGAATATGACAATCTGTTAGGAATATTATACATCAAAATGGGACACATCTCTCTTCTCAAAATTATATGGAACAAGCAACAACCAACCATTTTATGGCCTTTTTTAGGAGTTTGGGGTAAATAATATTGGGGCCTAGATGTAGGTTATCCAGTGTTTCCCGAGGATTTTCAATATTGATGAGGCAAACAAAATTAGGGAGCTTGTAAGTTTGAATGAAATTGAAGACATTTTAAAGAATTTCACAAAATACAAAATCCCTGGTTAGTATAGTATGACAATGAAATTATTTCTTCAATATTTTGAGGTAATTGGTAATGATTTATTAAATGTAGTTGAAGATGCTAGAGTTCAAGGGAAGGTTTATTGAAAAATAAATGCTATGTTTTTAGCCTTAATTCCTAATACTTCTAAGGCTTGCTCCTACAATGATTACATTTCTATTTCTTTGTGCAATCTAATTTACAAGGTATTGCAAAAGTTATAGCTAACATAATCAAGAGTCAGTTGGTTGTCGACATCTCAAAGGAACAATTTGATTTTTGAAACAATCAACTCATTTTTTATGCCATTGGTATGAAATAAGAGAGTCTCCATTCTATAAATACGTTGAAAATGGATTTAGTAAAAGCAAATGATAAAGTAAATTAGAATTTTCTGAGTTTAGTTTTGTTACAAATTGGATTAATCTTAGAAGTTATAAAGTGGATAATGGGTTGTGTGTCATCGACAAACTTTGTTATTTTGGTAAATGGTACTCCCACAATTTTATTCAAAGGGCATAGAGCATTGATACAAGGATGTCCCTTATTCCATCTACTTTTTCTAATAGTCATTGAAGGACTTAACATATTAATTGAAAAAGCTAAAAGGGATGGGAGGATAAAGGGTATCAAAATCTCGTCTAGTCATTATATTTTCCATTTGCTTTTTTTGATGATGTTCTTCTATTTGGGAATGGTTCGGTTGAAGAATGGTCATCTTATTATGAGCTCATTAAAATATTATGTAATTCTATAGGAATGGAAGTTAGTGAGCATAAATCCTGGTTTTTGACAAATAATATTTTAGATGAGGTCCTAGGACATGTCAAATTACTTTTTGCTTATCAAATGGAGACACTTTATAAGGGATTCAAATACCTTGGACACTTCCTAAAGCCTAATAATTATTTGAACAATGAATTTTGTGGTTACTTTTAAAGGTTGATAAATAGATTGACAATTGGGTCAACAGATGTCTCCCCCTTGGCGAGGTGGCTAGCATTGCTTAAATCTGTTATGCATAACGTTCATGTTGACTGGTTATCCCTATTCAAATTTCCCAAGTTAGCTTTGAATAAAATAATACAAAGATGTTTTAGCTTCCTTCGGTTGGGCCAAAAATCAAAGAGGCAGTCCACTTGGTCAAGTGGACCATAATTGCAATTCCAAAAAAGTTTGGCGGCTGGAGGGTAATTTTTCTTTTGGATTTATCATGCATTGGCATTGAAGAGTTTATTGAAGGGGTTGTATGTTCAGGGACTATGGCGTGAAATTCTTAAAGAAAAATATATAAATAATATTTATATTATGTATTGACTTAGAGGATTTACAAAAATTATTCTTATGCTTCAAACATTTGGAGATGACTCCTTGACTCTCTCCCTTAGTTGAGTAACTGGTGTGCATTGGAGATAGGTAAACGTACTTATGTTAAAATTGGGATTGATCCATTTATTGGTGGTAATGAGTATTATAATATTTTGACTGTTATCATTCTTGCTATAAAAATCTTGGTATTGTTTCATGTCACAAGTTAGATATATGGTCTTTGAGTATTTTGGAAATCACTATTGGCTTCGGTCAGTTGATCTAGGTTTTGAGGGAGATATTTCAAAGGAATGAGAGTTCTTGATCAAAGGATTAAACCAAAACGATGTTAGGATATCGGACATGGATGATGATATTGTCTAGTCATGGAATACAACCATTAAAAATGTTAATGCCAAGTTGTCTTATGAGGCTATAACTTTTTCTTATGTTGATCTTTAAGAGAAGTTGTGGTATAATTATATTTGGAAATGGAACGTGCCTTTAAAGTTGAAACTATTATGTTGGTTGGATCTTAAAAACAAAGTCTTGATTGTGGATAATTCTTATGTTCTCTCAACAAGTTTGGAAGGAAGCCTGATTCTTATTAAAGACTACTAATGGATAGACAAGTAACCCAATCCTTCACTATTTTGAAGATTGGTTTTCAAAAGAAAGTGATTTCAAACATTTACCTCTTTTTGTGATCTGGGGGATTTGGAGGCATCGAAACTTAGTTATATTTGAAAATACGTTACCAAATGTTATTAGTGTAAGCTCTAAAATTATTGTTTTTTAAATAATTTAACAAAGAGGAAAAATATTGCACTGTTCAAATTTTAAAAGCTCCATTATTATCTACAAATTATCCTGTCGACTTCTTTGGTGGATTTTCTCAATCGAAACAATGTGGAGAAGGGATGGTAATCAAATTGAGTAGTGATTATTATTTTCAGTTGTGGATGGATGTGGGATCATGTACTAATATGAGAGCATGGATTTCAACTCTTTGGGGATTACCCTTTTTGCTAATCAAATATATTCAATCATTATAGGTGGTAGGCTATTCAATAGTCATTGTAGAATGTGAAATTGGCAAAACAAATTTACAAGTGACTCTTTTGGATTATTGAAAAAACATAATTAGGGAAATTCAATCAAAATTCAACCATTTGTCTCTTAGGAACATCTATAGACAATTCAATTAACTCGTAGATTGGCTATTAAAAAAGGCAATTGGAAAATGTGAAGGTTGGATTTTCTATGAAAAGCTCTAGGATCATCGAGTGGTTTCAACGAGTAAAATTCAGGCATATTAGAGTAAGAGACTATTAGTTTTTTGTGGGGATAAAAAATGAGACGCTTTTCTAGTTTTGTTAATTTATGGATGGTTGTAATACTTTTTTCCTTTAGAGGTTCAACTAGACAATTTTGCACACAAATTTTCTTTGAACTATATGTTGTTTAGAAGATTATTTTTGTTGTTTTTTAGGAATGACTATGTCATTTAGAAATACTGTCATATCTCTTAGGATCTAGGTTTGGAAAGATACTGTAAATATCAGAGAAAATTTTGTTATTTTTTATTCACATTATGAATTTCAAGAAACTATCTTCTTCTTTTTCTTTTTTTAGGTGGAAAAAAAACCTTGGCTCATTTTTTTAGAAATAAAGTTATGTTTTTATAATATCATGTTACCATTCATGACTGTAAGTATGTTTTTTTTTCAAATAGAAAAAAAGACTTTTACTTGATATTAATTGTGAATCAAAATATACATATACTTGTGGATGAAAATCAACATACCCTATATCTCTACATTTTCAACAATCATTACAAAATTGGAGAAAAAAGGAGAAGTCTAAAAATTCGACGATTTGGACTAGACAACACCAGAATCCAACATTTTTTATATTTTCCAAAATTAGAATCTAACTTTGTTTTTATCGCGATTTTGATGGTAGAAATAGATTCAACACCCTCATAAACCCCTAGTACACCCAAAATTCCAGAACTTGATAGTTGTAAGCTAGATTTTGAAAAAAAACTCAACCAATTTTTTTCGAAATTATACCCGAAAAATCCCAAATCGTCAAATTTTTAGATTGCACTTAAGAAAAAACACATAAAACACATATATTTATAAAACAAATTATTATAGTATCTTATAATTTTTGTTTGTTTGTTCGATTTCCCGTCACTCGGGGCTGGTAGCAAGGAACCCTTGGTTAAGACCAACAACCCAAGGCCATCTAAGCCATCAACGTCACCCAAGGATTGCATCCGATTTGTGCCACACCAACCCTTAGCATGGCTGGATTTTTTGGTGTGTCCTCCCAACTAGCTCACCCCTAAGGGGAATTGAACCTGGGTCGCCTTGTTGACAAGACCCACATCTTAACCAAATGAACTAGCAAGAATTGACATAGTATCTTATAAAATATTTTTATTAAATTATTACATATAAATACATACATTCTTGTTAGAATATTTATACTGACAAAAAGAGGAGTATTTAATATCCATTAAGTATTGTTTCGTTAATGTTTTCATTTTCTTAAATGTGAGTATTTTTAGTTATAATCTTTATACTTCTCAACTTTTTTTTTTGTAAATAAAAATTATTGTATTAACAAAAGAGGCAGGTCACATAACGCTCAAACAAAGTTTTTTCGGTCTCAACCATGCGAATTTTCCATTGATAAGATCATCCTTCCATTCTTATACTAAGTAGGGTGGGATTACAAAAAGAAACATTCCCTTCTTAACTGGACTACTTCCTATATGGAACTGCATGCTGTAAACTCCTAGAAATAATAATAAGCAAAAATAAATACCCTATCTGCACCAATACTAAGGTGGGGCCTTTCCGCAGTCCACACCACCTCTGCTGAAGCCTTCATCACTCATGACCTAATTTGCACCTTTCTACCCTTTCGCTTCTGGTTATGCCACTAGCCTCTTTCCATGACTCCTACTGGTCTCACCTGCATTACCCATTTTGGTACAAGGGTATAAAATTTTAGACCCGGTTTATTAGCTATTAAATCCACCTTTCTGTGCATCATGAGACAATCACCGTGGTGCTCCTTCCAGGTATGCACTGGTTCTTTATCCCCTTGATGTTTTATTTCTCCTCCCATGGTCACATGGTCCATGATATTCTTCATGACCCAATATGCTATCATTAGACATTCATAGGAATACACCCTCTCTGTCGTGGTGCTAGGATCCATCATCCAGACCTCAACTTCGTCCCGGATCTCCTCCATCAAGGCTTCCTTAACCCTTTCCCACAGTTGCTTCTCAATTGCGTCGATCTCATCACGGATTACTGTTGGAATGTGATCTCGAAAAAAAGTAGCACTAGTTCGAGCCTGGGACTAGGAATGAGTTATTCTCCCTCTTGCTCCCCTTGCATGATTACTGGCTTCCCCTCTTCTCCCTTGGCCCCGGCTCACGGACAGAGGAGCAACTTCAACACTTCCTTTCTTCCTTGGCACCATCTTCATTCAGTAAAATTCATACTAGGAAAGCCTCGAAAAAAGAGGATGCACTCTCAGATTAATATAAACCGTGGGGTCAGGACTGAGAGGAATTTAGATTGTGATGCCCCATCGTTCATTCATAGTTATAACAAGGAATTCCATCATTACTAAAACTGGGTGGTACATTGCTCCTTCTGTCCTGTCCTTGCATCTGATGGATTTTGTAGTATTATTCCTAGTGTTCTTCATGATTGATACCCTGATTTCTTGAGGTGGGGATTGGATCATATCCTCCATTTATTTCCCAAGTAGATGAACAAAGTGCCCATCTGTATCTTGGGAAGTAGTGGAAAGTCCTTTCCTACTCATTTCTCTATGATTATTATGATAGGTGTGGTATATTTGTCCCATTCTCATGTTTACATATGATGTGACCAGGCATCACTTGCTCCTCCCTTCCTACCGATCCTGTTCCCACATGATCCATGCTATCCAGGTGCCAAAACTGGTCTACCCAATTCTGTCCTTCGAATGCTTGCAGGTGTCCTTGTCAGATTTCTTGGCTTGCTCCCATGCCCACATTTTCCATTAGGTCAACAAATTTATTAGCCTCCCTCACGTGTCTAAAATTCCAAGCTTGGTTCGTGGTGAGAAGAATTCCCAGTGCTTCCATATTGTTTAGCAAGCGCCAACTGGAAGCAATTTTCTCAAATTTCTACCCCGTGGATAATTTCCTATCCCTTTGGATGATGACGTGGGAGTCTCCTTCAACCATCACTGACAAACATTCAGATCTGGAAACCAAACTGAGGCCTTGCACAAGGCCTTTTAGCTATGATGAGTTGTTTGTATCCAAACCGATGGAGCCATGGTACACTTTCAGGATTTCCCCTATGGAATCCCTACAAACTCCACCATACCTTGATGGGCATGGATTTCCTTTCGAGGCACCATCAAATTTTAGCTTGTAAGATCCTATTGGCGGTGGAGACCATGAGTTTGGGACAAATGGATTGCTGATTGGATTTTTCTTCCAAATCCGCCCTAGGTTGTTATTACCAATCCCCCATCTGTCATCTATTTAGTCTTCCACATCTGAGAACTCCTTGTCCCTGTCCCCCCACATGTTATTTTGAACCGTCTCCTAACTGTTGTGGACTAGCCGCTTCCATACTTCCTCCTTTGTAGATCTCTTGTCTCGAAAGATTCGACTGTTACTCTCCTTCCATAAAAACCATGTCAACATCTGTGGGAACACCATCCATATCAGTCCAAGAATCAGGTTCTTGAACGCTTTCATGTTCCACTCTTTGAGATTTTGATCCAGCTGGCTTCTAACTCTGTCACTTCTACGAAAAATGGCCACTTCCTGATCCTAGAGAGTGGAGGAGAAAGAACATTCATCAAGGAGGTGATTCATCTTCTCCTATTCATGGAAACATAGGGATCATTGTGTAGGGACCTGAAAAACCCTCTTTCTGATATTATCCCCTGTTATAATTCTTCTCTTTAAAACCATCCAATTGAAATTAGCATTTTTTGGCCAAGGATTCATGATCTAGAACTTCCTCCATATTTCCTCCCAATCTTCCCCACCGCTAGTCTTGATGTTGTAAGCCTCCTTAATATTGAACACTCATTTCGGCAAGTATCCCCACCTTAGCTTGTCCGGACCTTCCTGTCTTCGAATACATATTCTCATTGAGCATGTCCTGAAGGTCTTGTGTCTCTTCAGCGTTTGTTAACCATTCCCACCATTCCTGACCCTTCCATTTTCTATAGTCCCCATTTGTGCTCGTTTCTTCCCAGAAATGCCATACTTTTGACGTCCCTTCTCTTACTCCTCTTTCCCTTATATCTTTCCATCAAGGGTTTTCCCCAATCTTTGGTAACTAGTTTCATGATTCATCCAAGAAGTTTGTTACCTGACCATCTATGATTTCCCAAAAACTATGGCCTTGAACAAGTTTTTTATTTCGTTGGGAATTCATTCATGTGTGCGATCCTAATTTCTCGTCGTTAAATCGGATCAGGTCGTATACCGGCTTTTCTCAGGTGTACTTCACATGAAATATTTTATCCCAAGGCTTGATCATTTGGTTATGCCACCTCCACCATATTTTATCTCCTAGGACTCCACTTACAACCCTGGTGTCCTTGATATCTAGACCCCCCTTATCCTTCGGCTGACACACCTTATCCCATCCAACCAAAGCAATATTAGATTTCTCTTTGTTGCCTCCCCAAAGGAAAATCTACTGAAGATTGCAAATTTCCTTAATGACTTCCTGCATAGTAGCTAAAACTGAAAAAATATATATTGACACAGCCTGCAGTACTTCTTTAACTAGGAAAAGTCTAATCAGGAAGTTTAAGGCTCTCAAAGTTCACCCTGTGAGATTCCTCCTCATTCGATCTATTATATCTTGCCACGAGACCTTCCCGATAGTCCCCTTTGCCAAAGGCCCTGTTAGATATTTTGATGGGAGAGAACCCATCGAGAATCCCAATATCCGAATAATATTCCGCTGAGTAACCCTCGAGGTATTGAAGAAGAATATTTGAGATTTTTCTGGATTAACTTCTAGACCCAAAGCCTCGGCAAATAATGTCAGACATCTCTTGAAAGCCCTTGCCTCTTGGATTGAAGGGTTTCCCGTTAACATGATGTCATCGATGAATTGTTGAAGTGTTTGTTTATCCATCCCCTTGTGAAGATTTAATCCCTTGATTTCCCCTATGCATGTTTGATCCTAGATTAGCCTACTGGTCGCTTCCGCCATGATGATGAAGAGGAAAGGAGAAAGAGGACCCCCTTGGAAGATGCCTCGGGTCAGGTTCAAAGTTCATGTGGGCAGCTTGTTCAAAAAAATTGAATATAAATTGGATGAAACAATGTTCATGATCTGTAGTGGGGATTTCTCCCCGGCTACGTGCAAATGCACCAAAATTTGCTCGTTTAGAGCATAAGGAAGAGTTCAACAATAACAAAAACAAGACACTAACAACAAATATTTTTTTGAGTTTTCACATATATATAAACTAACTAATGCAAGAAATAAATAAAACACACCTTTTTGAAAATGGGCCACCATAGCCGTCCTTGGAAGTGGTTCCGCAGCTCCACGGTTTGGGTCTCCAATCTCTTCCAAAATTGGTTGTCAAATGGGGGGAATGGATCCAAATGGGTACGGAGTGAACTCAACGTACATCGCGGGAAATGCCATGGAAAAGTACGAAAGGGAATGTATGTGATGTGACTTATGGAAAAATGGAAAAAAGTGATCTAAAAGTATTTTGTAGGAGTCCTTCACAATGTATTTATAGTATGGTACTAGGGTTTTTTGACCCAAGATAATGACCCATGGAATTTTATTGTCCATGGTGTTTATCTATGGTTTTTGACCCATTCTCCTTTTTAGGGTTTTTGACCCTTTTTGGGAGAGAGTGGGGATAAATCATAATAAATGCTCATCATCCCTTCATTTGTGGGAAGGAATAATGATGTTTTGGACCATTTTTTGTGGAAATACAATTGTGAAGGTCAAAATGGGGGAGATAATGGTGGGGATATGATGTATGCATATGGTTTAGACCATGGAGAGCTAGGTGAACACTTTTTAGTGTTAACATGATCCATTCTATCTAATCTCTTCCAAAATGTCTCTCCTATTCTGCCAACTCAACTTGTCAAAAGCTTTAACTATGTCCAACTTCACCGACATACTTGGATTTTTGGTGATTTTTAGGGAATGAATGGCTTCATGGACCAGGATTATGCCATCCAAGGTTTGTCTACCCTCAACAAAACCTGATTGCTCTAGTCCAATCAAGATGGGGAGAATCGGTTTTAATATTTTAGCTACCACTTTAGATATTATTTTGTATATGACATTGTAGAAGGCTATGTGTCTAAACTTACTCATCATGTCATCTCCTTCCAACTTTGGGATTAGAGTCAATAAGGTTGCATTAAAGGCCCTCAAGACTCCTTGAGCTTTTCAATTCTTCCATAATTTTCTGCACTTCCTGTTCTATTAGATCCCATAAATAGTGGAAGAAGTTTGTCGTGAATCCATCTAGGCATGGTGTTTTTCCAAGCATCAATTGGTGCAATACCTCCTCTACCTCCTGAAAATATATGGATTTTTCAGCATCTCGTTGTGCTCCTGAGTAACCACCATCAAGATGAGCCTAGTGATTTTTTTGATATCCTATTGCATGTTAGCTTAGTCTTCGGTCATGACATTTTTGAAGTGCTGGACCAACTCTTCTTCTATCTCCCCCCTAGTCTATGTCTGTCCTCCATTAGTTGTCCTTTAACTTATGAATCTTTGATCACTGCCTATTTTGAATAACCGTATTGTGGAAGAATTTTGTGTTATGCTCTCCGTCATGGAGCCATTGGTTCTTTGACTTGTGCTTCCAAAATATTTATTCTCGTCGTTCCCTTGAAACCTGTCGGGTGAGATATTTTTTATCCTGTTTCCTGAGGTCTTCCTCATACCTTTCCTCCATGCCTTTTCTTTGAATCCCTTATAGTCTATCTTTCAGGCTTCTTTTGTTCTAAAATATGTTTCCAAAGTATTCCTTGTTCCATGTGTGGATGCTTGCTTTTAGAGCCTCTAATTTATGTTGGAATTGGTACATACCGGTTCCCATGGGGGGAACCCACTCCTACCACCACTTCCAAACCAAGGAGTTAAAATATTTATGTTCAAGCTAGAACTTTTCAAATCTGAACTACTTCCTGATTGGGTGGTCTGACCAGTACCACTGCAGGATTATCAACCAGTGATCCGATCTAGACGTCGGAAGGACACTGGATGACACTTATCCCACTTCTATGGTGATGTCTTATAATAATAGGAATCTGTCTATTCTAGAAGTAATGAGATGCTCCCCACCTCGTCGGTTGTTCCATGTGAACCACACATTTCCTGTTTGCATGTTAACAAGTTGACTTTGTTCAACATAGTCTCTAAAAGATTCCTGGAATCTATCCATACTCCATCTCCCCCCTTTCTTTTCTCCAAGGGATGTTATCAAATTAAAATCCCTTCCCATTATCCATGAGCTATCTCCAACGTTTCCTTTTATCCAGCTCAAGAATTCCAGAAATGTGGGTTTTTGGGAGAAAACACTTGGGCCATAGATGTTTGTTAGCATTCCTTTTGCTCCTAAATCCAAAATTGTGAAGTTCGTTGATAGAGAGAAACGGTTCGCCCACCAATCTGTTAGTGATATTGAATTAGGGTGCCAAAGGATTTCCATTCCTCCCGCTGACCCAATAGCATATACTACCATTATTTTACAACCTTTCCAAATCCTCTGTCCCACCTTGTCCAGAGTTTCGGATTTACATTTTGGCTCCTGAAGAAAAAGGACCATCGGTTTCTCCATTTTTAGCTTCTTTTCCAAAGTATTGATTTTCCTGGGATGTTTACATCCCATTATATTCCATGATATTATCTTCATTTTTTCACTCGATTAACTTCATGGAAGGCTGCTAATATCATAGGATAATGGCATGATTCTACGAGCTTGACCCCTATTTCCGTGATTCTTTGTTTGTTCATATTCCTCCCTCTCCTCATATCGTCCTCCGACTGCTTTCTCTTGCTTCCCTTCTGGGGGTTCGCAACTATCCCGAGTTGTTGTCTAGCCCTTTTCTTGATGATCGCTTCTTGAAGAATTTCGAGTTGTCGTCGAGACACATAGCCTTTCCCCCTTTTCTCACATTCCTTCTCAATCTCATCTAGATCTAATTCCTCCAACTCCATATCCTCAATCCCATCTTCTTCCATGGCCTCCATCTTCTCTTCTGACTCTGAATCCTTTCTCTCTTTTGGTTCCTTTCTACTTGCTTGGGGTTCTAGGGCATCAATATTACCCTTAGAGCCTCCCTCTTCCTACATTTTGGTCAAGATAGCAAAGCGATTGCTGCTAGATGGGCCTCCCCCTTTGTGACCTTTGCTCTGTTGCTGCGAGGGACCTGATATGGGCTTTGTTTTAGACAGGATCTGAACAAATCCATCAATGTGTGCTGATTTTCCTAGTGTTTGCTATGCCGACAGGGGTTTATAACTATTTTTTGGGCATTTTTAACTGAAATGTCCATAATGATGGCATTGTTTGCACCTAAAGGGGATGTGTTCATAATCTATTTATTGCATCCACTACTCATCTTCCCAGTTCAAGCTGATGGCTTCAGGTAGTTCTTTTGACAGGTCCATATAGGCACAAATGCGGGAAAATGTAGTATACCTCTATTGTTTAGTTTGTTTTGATACTTTCACGAATTCTCCCAATGTGTTCCCAATATCTTGAAGTATTTCGAGATCCCAGTACTCGCACGACAGGGAATACAAGTGAATCCACACCGGGGCCACTCTCATGTCTTCTTTCTCAGCGTTGAATCTCTGCTTCCACGGCCTAAGGTATAAGCCATCAGAGTAAAATAAATAAGACCCCCCCTCAAGGAATCAGTCCCGATCCTCCTGATTGCAAAAGTTGATGGTGAAAAAATGCTCGGAGCCTAGGTGCAGATCAGAGTGCCCTTTTGGGTTCCAATTTCTCTTGATCCATCTTATCATATCTCTTTCTTTTGGCCATATCCCAATAAAATATCCTATTAGAGAATTTTTGTTCTAGAGTTCAACTTTTTCTCTTACCTTATCTGTGCAGATCTGAAGAGCAGGGATAGTCTACGCTCGTGGTAAACAACCTCCCAAATCCTTTTTCAATGATCAAATTGGGCCCCCCACATATCTTGTTTCCCTGATCTCACCCTTGCCATCCCTCCACCCTTCATCCTACTGCATTTTCACCATCATGTCTGGACTACTAGAGGAAGGGAGGGACCGTCCCCCTCCCTAAATGACTATGCAAATACTCGCCCCCTATGGATGGTTGGTCGATCGATTGATCTCTCTTGATGGCTGCTTCGATGATCTCTTGCCAAGTCTTCACATGCCCGATAACCCTATACCAAACGTTCCCCATTCACAACTCCATGAATCGTTGAACTCTCTTTATACTTCTTAACTTAAATGTAACTTTGATTCATTTTTTTTAAAGTTATGTTTTAAT
Organism: Pseudotsuga menziesii; assembly: GCA_001517045.1. Lineage (NCBI taxonomy): Eukaryota > Viridiplantae > Streptophyta > Pinopsida > Pinales > Pinaceae > Pseudotsuga > Pseudotsuga menziesii. The sequence continues at coordinate 69,999 of LPNX010744245.1, forward strand.
ATATATATTATATAATGTTCTAGCATGTTATCATTCAAATGGTATTTGGATGTGAATGTGATTACATTTTAAATAGTCACTACATACACCTTTGTCCACATTATTTATGGTTCAGTTCACACATTATTTATGATACTAATGCCACGATTTATGAATATTCACTAAATATGGTTTAGTTCACATTTTTTTAATGTAATTTTGGCTTAAATTTAATTTTTTTTATA